>SJXQ01011837.1:0-24270 GCA_006408695.1 Aepyceros melampus | reverse complement strand
GGCTGCAGCCCAGGTGAGCTGCCAGTTCCTTTCCTTTGGTCTTACCAGCGGCAAGCTCCTTGCCCCAGTGGACTCTCTTAAAAAAAATTTTTTTTTTTGGCTTTTCTCTTAAACTCTTGGTTTTTTTTTTTTTCCTAAGGAAGGAGTGGGAAAAGGGAGCTTGGGCGAGGGATTAGGGGTCTAATTGTGCAACTTCCTTCCATTTTGAAAAGCACTCAAGTTCTTCATAGTTATCATAGGTCTTGGAGTGGTGGATCGCTGCTTGTACTGTAGTTTCGTGAACGCAGGAGAGAGCAAGGAGCTTTAGATGTAGCTGATGTTTTAGTTGGGTTTATTCTGGGTGTCATCGTTTGGGACAGATTTCCTGTCCTTGATTCATTAATTCATTCAACTTAACGTTATTAAATAAACCCGTGGAACATATTAAAGCCTCTTTTGGATGTTGTGGAATCTGGAGATGGGCCTGGCCTCAAGGCGCTGGCTTGTATTAAGAATTAAAATGTGGTTATGTACTGGGTGCTTTGGCACCTGTGGGAAGCGCCGGTATGGTTGGAAGGCAGCAGGGGAGGCTTCTGGGTAGGGGATTACTGATCTGGGTCTTGAGACCAATATAAGTTAGTTTAAAGAGTGAGGGGAACTCTGATGAGGAGGAGAAATTTTGCAGAGGCTTGGACATGGTGTGAGTACAGAGTAGGGTGGGACACTGAAGGGCAGATTTTTTAATGTGGCTGGCACCATGTTGGGAGAGTAGCAAGAGGTGAGTCTAGTGAGGTAGGCAATGGGCTGAAGAGGATTTGTCTGTGTATCATGAAAGGCTATGGGTTGAGCAGAATGATCTTAAGTGGCTGAACAAAAAAATAAAAACATCCCCATTGGCATTAATTCAGGTGGGAGATTATAAGTGATTGAATGAAGGAAGTGGTTTGGAGATAGAAAATAGGAACACTTAAATATATTCTGAATATGAAAATTTATATTCAAATAAATTGTTTAGAGGTATTTGATACCTTGAAGAGTCTGAGAACTGCAAAAAGGGAGTAAACAAGACCTCTGGGGGATATTAATGGGTTAAAGAAGATGAGATTATAATTCCTTTGAAATTCTAATCTGACCCACCTATTTGTTCCCTTAGCACCCTCTTCTTAATCTCCATCACAGCAATAATTATATGTATCCTGTTGTAATTGCCTGTTTATAAATCTTTGTGAAGAGATTACTGTATCCCCATTTCCTAGCTCAGTCCACCATTGTAGGTGCTTTGTAAATATTTAATAAGTGAACAAACAGAATCTGGGGAAAGTGGTATCCTGGAAACCAGAAAAGAGTTTCAAGAGAATCACAATAGACTGGTGACAGATATAGCTGAGAGGTCAAGTAAGGTATAAGATTCAAAAAGGATCCATTGGATTAAACAAGTGAATATGGTAAGTATTAACTTTAGTGTAAGGGCAGTTTTGGACTTCCCCTGTGGCTCAGCTGGTAAAGTATCCACCTGCAGTGTGGGATACCTGGGTTCGATCCCTGGGTTGGGAAGATTCCCTGGAGAAGGAAAAGGCTACCCCTCCAGTATTCTGACCTGAAGAGTTCCAGGGACTGTAGAGTCCATGGGGTTGCAAAGAGTCAGACACAACTGAGTGACTTTCACTTCACAAGGGCAGTTTTAGAGGAATGGCAGGAAAAAGTCATGTTTGAGGTGGAGAGTAAAAACCATTTTTCAAGGTGCTCTGATACAGAAGAGAAGATCTTAAAGACCCCAAGGACAGAATAGGATCAAGAGAGGAATTTTTAAAAATTGAGAACGTTTATCTGACGGTAAGCTAGTATAGAAATACTTAAGATGCAGGCAAAAGAGAGCAAGTGTTATTCTAGAGTATCTGGGGAAAGAGTTCAGCAAGAAAATTGAGGGACAAGCAGATGAGAAGATTGAATTGTGAAGAATATACATCATCTACAAATCACCTGTTCGACCTTATTAAATGAAGCCTGAAGAAACCATTTTCTCCCTTGAACTAGAGATGTCTAGTTTGAAAGTCAGTATTTGAGCTCATCACAAGGGCAGATTACTTTTGACCTGAGTCCTAGAGGCATCAGATGTTGAAAATCCAAACTCTGCTCCGCCCCCCACCCCCCCACCATTACCATCACTTTTATTCAGGATATACAGGAGATAAGAGTGTTTGAAAAAAACTAAGAAATAAGCAGCCTTTCACAAAGCTAATAAAGACAGAAAGCCCAAATACGAAAAAAGAATGCTTTGAGGGATATGACACCAGAGGTGTATAAGCAAAAACAACTTAAAATAGGGAAGGAAAGATAGCTTAAATTTAAGGTATACAGTGTAATGATTTGCTTTACATACATCATGAACTGATTATCACAGTACATTTAGTAAACATCCATAATCTCATATAGGTACAAAGTTAAAGCAATAGAAAAAAAATTTTTTATTCTCATGATGAGAACTCTTAACAGAATCCAAGTTTTTTATGCTGTACTGCTTCCTTGCATGTGTGAGATCTATGAACTCAACCAAAAGTGTCACCATACAACAAAATAACTTATTCTCTGACATTTATCAAAATAGAAAATATTTTTAAACAATCTTTATTCAAAGCATCAAAAAATTTCAACTCTATTTTAAATTGAGAAGTAAGTGTGAAAAAACAGTTTCTAAAAGGATACACAAGTTGCTAAGAGTTTAAGGAGGGGCATCTGGTTAACTGGAGGACAAAAATGGGAAACTGTTGTGTACTGTTCAAACCATGTGGATGTTAAAATTCAAATAAACTTCATTTTTATGAAATCCATAAATGGTATATTGTCTTAAGAATTCTCCAGAATTCCCAAGATTATTTTATAATGGGCAAAAGGGATCTGATTATCAGGCAACTTGCCCATGGATCCATAGAATGATTGACAAGGTGGTGCTACATTATTTTGTGATTATCAGAGTAAACCAGAATTCATAATCATTTATGATACATTATCTTTTGAGTAGTTGTGATTGGTGGTTGTTAACACAATTCTTAGTGATACAAGATTTCATCTGCCCATGCTATCTATATATCTTTGTAAAAATATATCCATGAGTAAAAAATGTTTTAAAAAGAGAAATAAAATGACAACTCATCATAAACATGAGAAACAACAGTGGATTTTCACATAGGCAGAATAGGTTACAGTTTATGCATAGTTGCCAGCAGACTTGTAACTCCATAGTTCAGTATGTTGAAGTATAAGTGATTTTAGAGAAGAGTGGTTACCATGAAGTAACCAATCTATTTAAGTGACAAATTACTTCTGACACCTTAGTGATTGTGACCTACGATTATGTCAATTACGGCAAACCTTTTGGAGGCTATGTTGCTAGACCATTATGTTAGAATTTTCTGTTTACTCTTGGTTATTAAGAGTAAAAGCTGAAAAGAATAAACATCTTCAGAGAATGTAAAATAAAATTGACAGCCATCTGACAGAAATTGGCCAGTTATTTTTTAAAGCCATAAGAGCTCCTTTAAAAAAGTTTTTAAATAAGGAACAAGATAGGGATTGGCTTCCCCAGTGGCTCAGCTGATAAAGAACTTGCCTGCCAGTGCAGGAGATGCAAGTTCTATCCCTGGGTCAGGAAGATCCCCTAGAGAAGAAAATGGCATCCCACTGCAGTATTCTTGCCTGGGAAATCCCATGGACAGAAGAGCCTGTTAGGCTACAGTCCATGGGGTCGAAAAGATTACAAGCACACCCACAGGGAACTCCCTGGTGGTCCACTGATTAGGACTGTCACTGCTGAAAGCTCAAGTTCATCCCCAGTAGAGGCTGAACTAAGACCTCACAAGCCTTGTGGTGTGGCTGGAAAAAAAAACAGAGGACTAACAATGTTGAACACTAAGACTGGGATAATTATAAAGCAGTTTTATAAGGGGGATAGTTCCTAGTCCTCTATTGCTGGATAGTTTCACCTCATACTAGAAACCAGGACCTCCAGCCAAGTAGTGCAGAGCACTTCTGAGATAATTATCAGATTACCAAATATTAGCTATTCTTTTGCCCAGTGATGATTATCAGCTTTTGTCCACGGTCAGTCCATCTGCAGCATTAAGTCACAATGTACTTTATTATTAGAGCTTGCTGATATAGAAAAATGGATAAAATAGTACAAAGGACCCCTGTATAACACCAACAATTATCAACATTTTGCTGTGTTTGCTTGTCTATATAGTTTTTCCCCCCAAATCTTTAAACATTTTATAAATGTGGCTATTCACACTGAAGTTTTTATTTTTTTTTTAATTGAAGGATAATTGCTTTACAGAATTTTGTTGATTTCTGCCAAACATCAGCATGAATCAGCCATAGGTATACATATGTCCCCTCCCTCTTGAACCTCCCTCCCATCTCCGTCCCCATCCCAGCCCTCTAGGGTTGTTACAGAGCCCCTGTTTGAGTTCCCTGAGCCATACAGCAAATTCCCATTAGCTGTCTATTTTACATAAGGTAATGTAAGTTTCCATGTTACTCCGTACATCTCACCCTCTCCTCTCCCCTGCTCCCAACCCACGTCCGTTAGTCTGTTCTCTATGTCTGTCTCCACTGCTGCCCTGCAAATTTCATCAATATCATCTTTCTAGATTCCATATATATGCATTAGTATATGGTACTTTTTTCTCTTTTTGACTTACTTCATTCTCTTATATATAATAGACTGTAGGTTTATCTACCTCATTAGAACTGACTCAAATGCATTTCTTTTTATGGCTAAGTAATATTCTATTGTATTATGTACCACAACTTCTTTATCCATTCATCTGTCAGTGGACATCTAGGTTGCTTCCATGTTCTAGCTATTGTAAATAGTGCTGCAGTGAACATTGAAGACATGTGTCTTTCAGTTTTGGTTTCTTCAGGGTGTGTGCCTACTAGTGGGATTGCTGGGTCACATGGTGGTTTTATTCCTAGTTTTTTAAGGAACCTCCATACTGTCTTCCATAGCGGTTGTATTAATTTACATTCCCACCAACAGTGCAAGGTTTCCCTTTCTCTACACCCTCTCCAGCTGCTGCTGCTGCTGCTGCTGCTAAGTCACTTCAGTCGTGTCCGACTCTGTGCGACCCCATAGACGGCAGCCCACCAGGCTCCCCTATCCCCGGGATTCTCCAGGCAAGAACACTGGAGTGGGTTGCCATTTCCTTCTCCAATGCATGAAAGTGAAAAGTGAAAGTGAAGTCGCTTAGTCGTGTCCAACTCTTGGCAACCCCATGGATGGCAGCCTACCAGGCTCCTCTGTCCATGGGATTTTCCAGGCAAGAGTACTGGAGTGGGTTGCCATTGCCTTCTCCACCCTCTCCAGCATTTATTATTTATTGTTGTAGACTTCTTGGTGATGGCCATTCTGACTGATGTGAGGTAACATCTCATTGTAGTTTTGATTTGCAGTTCGCTAATAACAAGCAGTGTTGAGCATCTTTTCATGTGTTTGTTAGCCATCTATATGTCGTCTTTGGAGAAATGTCTGTTTAGGTCTTTTTCCCACTTTTTGATTGGGTTGTTTGTTTTTCTGGTATTGTATGAGTTGCTTGTATAAGTACGTCAAGGCTGTATATTGTCACCCTGCTTATTTAACTTAAATGCAGAGTATATCATGAGAAACGCTGGACTGGAAGAAACACAAGCTGGAATCAAGATTGCCAGGAGAAATATCAATAAACTCAGATATGCAGATGACACCACTCTTATGGCAGAAAGTGAAGAGGAGCTAAAAAGCCTCAATGAAAGTGAAAGAGGAGAGTGAAAAAGTTGGCTTAAAGCTCAACATTCAGAAAACGAAGATCATGGCATCTGGTCCCATCACTTCATGGGAAATAGATGGGGAAACAGTAGAAACAGTGTCAGACTTTATTTTTCTGGGCTCCAAAATCACTGCAGATGGTGACTGCAGCCATGAAATTAAAAGACGCTTACTCCTTGGAAGAAAAGTTATGACCAACCTAGATAGTATATTCAAAAGCAGAGACATTACTTTGCCGACTAAGGTCTGTCTAGTCAAGGCTATGGTCTTTCCTGTGGTCACGTATGGATGTGAGAGTTGGACTGTGAAGAAGGCTGAGAACAGAAGAATTGATGCTTTTGAACTGTGGTGTTGGAGAAAACTCTTGAGAATCCCTTGGAGTGCAAGGAGATCCAACCAGTCCATTCTGAAGGAGATCAACCCTGGGATTTCTTTGGAAGGAATGATGCTAAAGCTGAAGCTCCAGTACTTTGGCCACCTCATGCGAAGAGTTGACTCATTGGAAAAAACTCTGATGCTAGGAGGGATTGGGGGCAGGAGGAGAAAGGGACGACCGAGGATGAGATGGCTGGATGGCATCACTGACTCCGTGGGTGTGGGTCTGGATGAACTCCGGGAATTGGTGATGGACAGGGAGGCCTGGCGTGCTGCAATTCATGGGGTCACAAAGAGTCGGACACGACTGAGCGACTGAACTGAACTGAATCCTTTGTCAGTTTCATTTGTTATTATTTTCTCCTATTATGAAGGTTGTCTTTTTAACCTCCTTTATAGTTTCCTTTGCTATGCAAATGGAAGAAAAGTTATGACCAACCTAGATAGTATATTCAAAAGCAGAGACATTACTTTGCCGACTAAGGTCTGTCTAGTCAAGGCTATGGTCTTTCCTGTGGTCACGTATGGATGTGAGAGTTGGACTGTGAAGAAGGCTGAGAACAGAAGAATTGATGCTTTTGAACTGTGGTGTTGGAGAAAACTCTTGAGAATCCCTTGGAGTGCAAGGAGATCCAACCAGTCCATTCTGAAGGAGATCAACCCTGGGATTTCTTTGGAAGGAATGATGCTAAAGCTGAAGCTCCAGTACTTTGGCCACCTCATGCGAAGAGTTGACTCATTGGAAAAAACTCTGATGCTAGGAGGGATTGGGGGCAGGAGGAGAAAGGGACGACCGAGGATGAGATGGCTGGATGGCATCACTGACTCCGTGGGTGTGGGTCTGGATGAACTCCGGGAATTGGTGATGGACAGGGAGGCCTGGCGTGCTGCAATTCATGGGGTCGCAAAGAGTCGGACACGACTGAGCGACTGAACTGAACTGAATCCTTTGTCAGTTTCATTTGTTATTATTTTCTCCTATTATGAAGGTTGTCTTTTTAACCTCCTTTATAGTTTCCTTTGCTATGCAAAAGCTTTTATGTTTAGGTCCCACTTATTTATTTTTGTTTTTATTTCCATTACTATAGGAAGTGGATCACAGAGCATTGTGCTTTGATTTATGTCATCAAGTGTTCTGTTTTTGTTTTCCTCTAAGAGCTTTATAGTTTCTGGCCTTACATTTAGGTCTTTAATCCATTTTGAGTTTATCTTTGTGTATGGTGTTAGGAAGTGCTCTAATTTGAGTCTTTTACACATAGCTGTCCAGTTTTCCCAGTACCACTTATTGAAGAGGCTGCCTTTGCCTGCCCCATTGTATATTCTTCCCTCCTTTATCAAAGATAAGGTTCCCATAGGTGTGTGGCTTTATTTCTGGGCTTTCTATCTTGTTCTGTTGGTCTATATTTCTGTTTTTGTGCCAGTACTATACTGTCTTGATGGCTGTAGCTTTGTAGTATAGTCTGAAGTCAGGAAGGCTGATTCCTCCAGCTCCGTTCTTTTATTTGTTTTCCAGCTCCATTCTTCTTTCTCAAAATTGCTTTGGTTATTCAAGGTCTTTTGTGTTTTCATATGAATTGTGAAATTTTTTGTTCTAGTTCTGTGAAAAATGCCATTGGTAATTTGATAGGGATCAAGTTTTATCTGTAGATTGCATTTGGTAGTACAGTGATTTTCACATTATTTATTCTTCCAACCCAGGAACAAGGAATATCCCCATCTGTTATTGTTGTCTCTGATTTCTTTCATCAGTGTCTTATATTTTCTGTTTACAGTTCTTTTGTGTCCTTAAGTAGGTTTATTCCTAGATATTTTATACTTTTTGTTGCAGTGGTCACACTAAAATTTCTGAGCATGTATTTAAAGTAAACATTTTCCCCTTACATAATTGTCCTACTGTTCTCACACCTATTGAACCAATTACCTCATTGTCTCCGAAAATGTCTTTTTTTTTTTTTTTAAACTACACCATCCAGCCCACAGGATCTTAATTTCCCAACCAGGGTTGAACCTGTGCACCCTGCAGTGGAAGTGTGGAGTCTTAACCACCAGACCTCCAGGGAAGTCCTCAAAAATGTCTTTAATAGTTGCTCTCAAACCAAAATTTGACATAGGGTAGTAAATTGAGTTCTGTTATTATGTCTTAATTCAGAGCAGTTCCTGATTTTCTTTAAGTCTTGAGTTTTTATAAAAAGAGGGGCCATTTGTCTTATAAAATATTCCATATTATAAATTTGTCTCATGATTTTTGTTTTACTCTAGCAGTGTCAAAAGACTTTTCTGCTGTGATGGCAGTGTTCTGTAGCTGCACTGTCGCATACAATAGGCACTAGGAATATGTGGCTATTAAGCACTTACAGTGCAGTTGAATTTTTTTTAATTAATTAATTGTTTGGCTGCACTGGGTCCTTATTGCTGTACGTAGTCTCAGTAGTTGTGGTACATGGGCTTAGTTGCCCCAAGGCATGTGGGATCTTCCCCAACCAGAGACTGAACCCATGTGCCCTGCATTGTCAGGCAGATTGTCAACCACTGGACCACCAGGGAAGTCCCGAGGCTAAATTTTTAATCTTGGTAATTTTGGTTAATATAAAGTTACATATGGCTAGAGGCTATCATACTGGACAGTACAGCTGTAGCCACTGAATTTTCTGTCACAAAAATGTTAAATCTACAAGCTTGTTAAACATTTTTGGCAAAAATTCTTTATAGACGCTATGTAGACTGTATTTTGTCTTGTCTGGACATATATGTATGTGTATGTGTCTTTTATCCCAATACATAGTATTTAAGTTTTTACTAGTTAGTACTGTTTCCTAAATAATACGAAAGCCTCAGTTTTGGATTTGACTAATTTGGTACATATGTCTGATTAAAATACCACAATTAAGATGTGGACAAGTGTTGAAATAAAATGGTCATATGAGGAAGTGGTTTGAGTAGTTATGGGTGTATTGGATGCAAAAGGGAACAGTTTTAAGAGTGTTGCTAGCCATTACAAATACTACAGAGGAGTCTGGGGAGATAACTGAGGAAGGCCAGTGAGGGATTTGGAATATTTCAAAATATTTTAGTGATCTTGGGAGAGCAGTTTCAGAAGAGAGCTGGAGAAAGCGGATGGATATATTTGACCTTCACAAAATTTTTTGCACCCAAGGGTTTTTTTGTTTGTTTTTTTTTTTAGAGCAGCTTTAGGTTCACAGCAAAATTGAAATATACAGAGATTTCCCATGTATTTCCTGCCCCAACACATGCATAGTCTCTTGTTAGGAACATCCTGAAACAAAATGGTATATTTGTTACAATGGATGAACCATTTCGTTCATCTCTATACTTTTCAATTTTGTTGACACAACATTATAATTTAAAATCTGTTGTTTGCATTAGGGTTCACTCTTTGTGTTATTCTTCCTAAAGTTTTGGGCAAACGTATAATGGCATGTATCCATCATTATAGTATCATACAGAGTATTTTCGTTACCGTAAAAATTCTCTGCTCCATTTTTTTCATCCTTTTCTCTCCCTACCTCCTGGCAACCACTGAGATTTTTACTGTCTCCATAGTTTTACCTTTTCCAGAATGTCATATGTTGTTGTTGTATTTAATATTCCTTTATGTCTTTTTGTGGCTGTATAAATCATTTCTTTTTAGCACTAAGTAATATTCCATTGTTGCTTCACAGTTTATCCATTTTCCTGCTGAGGAACATCTTTATTGCTCCCAAGTTTTGGTAAAAATGAATAAAGCTACTATAAACATCCGCATACAGATTTTTGTGTGGAAAGGTGTTTTTGAGAAAAATAATTTAAGATGCTGATTAGAACATGTTTGTAGGCAGAGATATCAGCAGAAGTTAATAACAGATAAATACAGAAAATAAAACCTTAAGACAAAGCAGGAAGCAGAACCATGTGTTGCATAATCTTTATTTAAGTAGAGGAAAGCCTTCATAAACATAATAAAAAGAAACGTACAATAATGGAGATAAAGGAATAATGAAACAATAGGTTTCTGGAAAAAGGGAAAGATGATCCTTATGGAAGAGAAGTGAGGCACTTATGAAAAAAGAGGAAATAGACTAGGGAATAAAAGAAACCAAGATGTTAATGTTTAAATAAAGTTTCTTATAAACTGAGATCAGTTGCAAAGGGTATAATGAGGCTGAGTCTTTTTTTTTTTTTTTGACTGTCATGTCCCAGTTGTAGCATGTGGGATCTCAAACCCATGCCCCCTGCATTTCCCAGAATCTTAGCCACTGGACCACCAGAGAAGCCCTGAGGCTGAGAGTTTGAGGAGTGGAACAAATTTGAAAATGATGTTTTATAATTGATATACATTCAATTCATTCATTATTATTTTTTTTTTTGAAGACAGATTCCTGAGCAGCAGGAACTAACTTAGATGTAAAACATTCTTGATTTCTCTCCCCACTTCTCCCTATATAAACAAGTCACATCTGCTCAATCTCTAACATAAAATTCAACCTGAACACTTTAATTCAGCATATGTGGGCTCTGTCTTATGCATTGAATCAATGCAAACAAGGTCCATAAGCTGAAACAGTATTTACATTTTGGGGATTAGGGGGAGGGTTGGATTGGAAGACTGACAGTGACAAGTAGGTAAAAATAATAGTCGTGAAGAGGGTATTAGCTGATAAATTAGAACTGGGGAGGAGCTAGTTAAGTATGGCTATTTAAAATGAGAATGTGAAGGAAAAGTCACTCTAAGGAGTTGACAATTTTGAATAGGATCTAGAAGAGAATTTCAAGCAGAGTGTAAAGGTCCAGAGACTAGAACTGGCTTGATGCAAAGGAACTGAAAAAGAAGATGGCTGGTGTGAAGTGATTGAGCTGGGAGAGTAGGAAAGGAGGTGGAAGGAACAATTAACCAGACCTTGGAAGGTTTCAACTCAGTCTGGCGGTGATGGTGTTAGTCTCTGTTAAAGGATGATCATTGGGGCTAGGGTCATAGTGGTGGAAGAAGTGAGAATTTGAGATGTGTTTTGGAGGAGGAATCATCAGAGAAATAAAATCACAGTGAGATCCCATCTTACACCCACCAGAATAGCTAAAATGCAAGCTGTCCGTAATACCAAATACAAAGATATGGAATAACTGGAATTTTTAGACTATCGTTGTATATATAAATTGGTACATTTTGGAAAACTGGTGGTATCTACTAAGGTTGAACACATACATAACCTTTTTCCCAACAGTTTTACTTTTGGGTTTATATCTAACAAAGGCATGTACATATACACTAAAGCATTTCATGGCATTATTTGTCATAGTTAAATATTGGAAAACCTAAAAGTCCCAATAGGAATGGATAAATTTTGATGTGATTTTTCAATAGAATCCAACAGGCAAAATAGATAAATCTCAAAAACAATATTGGTAAAAAAAAAACCAGACACAATGTAACACATAGTAAACAATACTATATGTAAAATTCAAAAACAATCACAATGTAATATATGGGGATAGAAGCCATCCTAGTGGTTGTCTGTGGAGGAGGAGGACGCAGTGATTTGGATATTCAGAAGGTAGGCTGCCTTTAAATAGTTGGAAAGCCAGGATAAGAGCCAGTTGCAGTTGCAACACTGAAATAGCACCTTCTTTCTTCTCAATGACTTTTTATTGAGTTCTAGTGCATATTTGTATAAGATGAGAAAAGTGAAATGATGAGATAAAGTTGTAAGACTGATAGTCATGTCCAAATTAATTCATTTTAATGTAGTGGTTCTTTTGTTTAGTGGCTCAGTCGTGTCTGACTCTTTGTTACCCCATGGACTATAGCCTGCCATGGTCTTCTGTCCATGGGGATTCTCCAGGCAAGAATACTGATTGGGTTGCTGTGCCCTCCTCCAGGGGAACTTCCCAACCCAGGGATCAAACCCAGGTCTCCCTCATTGCAGGCAGATTCTTTACTATCTCAGTCACCAGGGAACCCCTAGAGTACTTGAGTAAGTAGCCTATCCCTTCTCCAGGGGATCTTCCTGACTCAGGAATCAAACTGGGGTCTCCTGCATTGCAGATGGATTCTTTACCAGTGGAGCTACCAGGGAAGCCCCAGTAGTGGTTCTTAATCTTAACTATACATCAGAATGTCCAGGGAACTTAAAAAAGAAATAAAACTGATCCTCAAGCCATATCTCCAGGGGTTGGGACCTAGAAGTGGATTTATTTAGATACACATTCTGTAGACAGTGATTCTCTGAAAAGGCAAGATGACGTTGGGAGAAATACACTCCACAGACAGTGGGTGGGCGATCTCAGAAGGGCATTGCTATTTTTTTAAATGATCCACAGTGCCTCACACCCATTACAATGGCTGCTATAAATCAAAAGAACAGAAAGTAGCACATGTGAGGATGCGGAGAAATTGGAACCTTTAGATGGTAGGAATGTAAAACAATGCTGCTGCTGTAGAAAACAGTATGGGATTCCTCAAAAAATTAAAAAATTAAAAATTTCCATACTATCTAGCAATTCCACATCTGCACTTGCGGGGATATACCCCTACGAATTGAAAGCAGGGTGTTGAAGAGGTATGTATTTGTTGTTTAGTCACTAAGTCGTGTCTGACTCTTTTGCGACCCCATGGACTGTAGCTCACCAGGCTTCTCTGTCCATGGGATTTCCCAGGCAAGAATGCTGGAGTGGGTTGTCATTTCCTTCTCCAGGGGATCTTCCTGACCCAAGGACTGAGCCTGCATTTCCTGCATTGGCAGGTGGATTCTTTACCAGTGAGCCACCTGGGAAACCCATATATTTTTTTTGTAGCAGCAGTATTCACAACAACCAGAAGGTGGAAACTACTCAAATGTCTGTCAGTGAATGAATGGAGAAACAAAATGTGTATACAACAATGGGATATTATTATTAAGGTGAAGGAAATTTTTACACATGCTACAATATGGATGAACCTCAGACCTTATGCTAAGATAGATAGTGAAGTGAAAGTCACTCACTCGTGTCTGACTTTTTGCAACCCCATGGACTATACAGTCCATGAAATTCTCCAGGCCAGAATGCTGGAGTGGGTAGCCTTTCCCTTCTCCAGGGAATCTTCCCAACCCAGGGATCGAACCCAGGTCTCCTGCATTACAGCCGGATTCTTTACCAGCTGAACCACCATAAGCAAGTCACAAAAAGACAAATACTGTGTGATAGTACTTATATTGTACAAATACTTATATTGTACAATTACTGTGTGATTGTACTTATATGAGATTACTTACATGAGATTGTACTTATAGGAGATTAGTGGAGTAGTCACATTCATAGAAACAGAAAATTAAACAGTGGTTGCCAGGGGCTGGAGAGAGAGGAGATTTAGGAATTGTTTAATGTGTATAGTATGGAGTTTCAGTTTTGTGAGATAAACAAGTTCTGGAGATAAGTTGCTCAAAAATATGAAAATACTTAATGCTTTTGAGCAGTACACTTAAAAAGAGTTAAGATAGTAAATTTTATGCTGTATGTATTTTGCCACAATTCTACAGCAAGAGTTGAAAACTAACATTGCTTTAATGCAATATATGTGTGTGTTTGTGCATATACTGGCTAAATGTTAACACTGATCTCTAAAAATGGACTATTTAATAATCATACTTTTCATTTTGCTGATACACTTGGTAGTACCTTTGCTCTTTTATCCTTAAAGTAATAATGTTGTCTACGGATGTTACATACCATCTTTCTGAAATATTCATGAAGCTCTAAACTATTCTATGTTAGTTTTAGTAATATGCGCCGAACAGTAGCATTTTAACATTAGTCATTTTTCTTGCTAATAATTCACTTTTAAAATAAATCACTTTATTTAAATTAGCCAGAAAAATTCCTTTGCCTTTCTCCCTTCGCTAATTAATAGTTGTAGAATAACTGTATACTCACATTACCTTTAACATTCCCTATTCTTTTTTTTTAAACCAGGAATTTATAGGCTTTTCCTGCTAAGACCTCAATTTGTGTTTAAGAAAGGCAGAAAGAAATTACTGTAAAATATTGGAGTAACTTAAATCACCCAAAACGAAGGCATACATAATGAAACAACTTTTAGTACTTACATAGAAAAAGGTTCGTGTTTGTTTTTCAAATTGAATAATTTGGTTTTTTTTTTTCTCTTGCTGTCCTAATCATGATATGCTTTAAAATATGAAATCTACTTTTGAAGGAAACTTTTCTGTTCCTATAGAAACCATTTTAAAGGTGCTTTGAAAATAATTCAGTTTTTGTTGTTGTTTTTGTTTTTTTTAAACAGGATATGTAGCTGTAGACAATACTAGAATATAAGGATTTGAAGCAGTTGAGAATGTCTCTGCCAAGTCGACAAACAGCTGTTGTTAACCCTCCACCACCAGAGTATATAAATACTAAGAAAAATGGGCGATTGACGAATCAGCTGCAGTATCTACAGAAAGTTGTCCTGAAGGCTTTGTGGAAGCATAGTTTCTCCTGGCCTTTTCAGCAGCCTGTGGATGCTGTCAAACTAAAGTTGCCTGTGAGTGTGTCTTATAATTATGTTTGTTTAAAACAAAGCCCTGTAAATGTCCACTGACGGACTAATATTATGAAATATATTTAATAAATTATTCGGCACTACTAAAGAATATCCCAATGAATATTTTTTCCTTAGCCAAAAAACTCATTTTTCTGAGGATTGAAATTCTCATTTTAGCAATCTCTGGTAAATTATAAATATATGGTTTCTTGTTTATAGCATATGTTCTTGATTTTTGATGTAAGGTTGTCTTAAATGCCCCCTTCTCCAAGAAGTCTCTCTCGACAGTTCCTGGCAGACTCAAGTGCTTCACACACAGAATTAAACTTTAGGTTTTATTTTAGAAATTTTTGTGCATGCTAAGTTGCTTTAGTTGTGTCCAACTCTTTGGGACCCTATGGACGTAGCCTGCCAGATTCCCCTGTCTATGGGATTTTCCAGGCAAGAATACTGGAGTGAGTTACCATGCCCTCCTCCAGGGGATCTTTCCAACCCAGGGTTCAAATCTACATCTCCTGCATTGGGAGGCAGATGCTTTACCACTAGCACCACCATTTAGCCATCTGATAAGAATCTGTAATATAACTAGTAAACCGTGGAGCCGAGATTGTACTCATAAATCCTAGTTTCTTTTTCTTCATGCTGTTTACTTGTTATTTTCCAGGATGGTTCTACTCTTTTATTATTTTGTTATGCATTCTATTTTGTTACTGGCTTTTGTTCTCTCTGAAGAAAAATGTCATGGTAATCAACTTTGTTTCTCATCACAAAAGGTTTTATTTCCATGTTATGGCTTTAAAGGTAATCAATTTCTGTCTCTAGTTACAGGTGTATAGTTTCTTAAAATTCTTTATGTACCAATTGTTTTGAATTCATTCTTACAACTAATGTTTAGAATTTCTTCTTATACCATAGGATTATTATACCATTATAAAAAACCCAATGGATTTAAATACAATCAAGAAGCGCTTGGAACATAAATATTATGTGAAAGCTTCGGAATGTATAGAAGATTTCGATACAATGTTCTCAAATTGTTATTTATACAACAAGGTCTGTAAGCCTAATGCCATACATGCTAATTCTTTGCTCTTACATAGAGGAGATGTATATAAATAAGTGTGTTGATTTCAAATTTCAAGTCTTGATTTGGGATACATTACATATTTGTAAAAATACTGTGTTTTACTTGATTTCCTAATTTTCACATAGCAGTATTTGTCCATTTTGCTATATTTTTGTCTGAATAGCTATAATGGTTTATTATGTTTTTATCTGTGAGTAGTGTTATTTCAAAATGTTTTCATCTACATTTCCGCCATTTTAGTTATAAGATGAATGATAAATCTTATTATACACTAAACTAGTTAAATTTTTATGGTATGGATTGCTAGCTATAACCTAAGAAGCCAAATGAATGATGTATTCTAAAATTCATACAAATTAACTTAAACTTTAGACATGTTCTGTTTTCTCCCAGCAGTAGTATTTGTATTTATGTTAATGTGCTAGCCTTTATGATAATATATGTGGACATTGTGAGCTTAATCTTCACTTTTATTTTCATCCATAAAATTGGATTTGTGTATTCAGTTTTCCTCCATATAGGATTCCTGTTTCCCTAAGTACAGCATCTTTTTCAAATGGTCCTATCATATCTAGAAATTTTTAAACTTACATTTCATTTATTCAGAATCACTAGTGACACTGAAATGTAATGGAAATGTTGGTTTGGGGAAAAAAAAAAGTTGGTTTGGTTTCCAAGGTAATCAACAGTGCCACCTTATGTCTAATAGATTTAAGACTATAGTCAATATGAATTTTTAAAAAAATCATAACTAATAGTGTTCTGACAATACCATTGGCAAATTCATTTTAATTTAACAATTCTAAAGAGTCCACTTACATTTAATTTTTTAAAAGAAAGTTCAGTAATTTTCCTGAACTGTTAATAGCTAACTTAGAAATGTGTCTCCACTTTAGGCTGTTGCTTTGTAATTTACTTTTTTCTCAGTAGTCAAGTAAAGCAAGTTGACTTCTAAGCAGATAGTTAAGATTTAAAAACTTAGTTGTACAGTGTCACTTTATTGCTTAGTTAATTGAAAATTGAATCACATCAAGTCAAACCATGAGGTACTTTCCACAGCCGTGAATATGTTTTGTTTGTAACCTATTTTTAAGATGGAAATTAATACTTTTGTGTATAAGTAAGATTGGTTGGATTATAACCCTCTAGTGCTCAGAAAGGCATCCCCAAGTCCTCTTTAGAAGTTAAAGGGGTAGGATGATAGAATTTTAAGTGTGAGCCGCTATACTGTTTTCTAAACTTAATTTAGAAGCAATAAATACTGTTTAGTAAATACTGTCTAAGAGTACTATCAAATTTGATACAGTGGCCTTACTGTGTAAACTTACGTTGCATTTTGTGTATTTTCTAGCCTGGAGATACATTGTTCTTATGGCTCAAGCTCTAGAAAAGCTGTTCAGGCAGAAATTATCTCAGATGCCACAAGAAGAACAAGTTGTGGGTGGTAAGGAAAGAATAAAGAAAGGTAAGCAAGAAGAAGTTTATGTTCTCTTTCTTTCTCTGTCATATATATTTGAATGCTTGTGTATGTATGTATGATGACTGGAACTAAATAATAAATCCCTGGGAATTCCCTGGTCCAGTGGTTAGGATTTGGTGCTCTCATTGCCAGAGGAATGGGTTTGATCCTTGGTGGGGGAACTAAGATCTTGCAAGCAATGCAGTGCTGCCAAAAGTAAATAAATCCTGAAAGGAGATAGACATCTAGAAGTCCTTCTGAAAGTGAAAGTGAAAGTGAAGTCGCTCAGTCGTGTCCAACTCTTTGAGACCCCATGGACTGTAGCCTACTAGGCTCCTCTCTCCATGGGATTCTCCAGGCAAGAGTACTGGAATGGGTTGCCATTTCCTTCTCCGGAGGATCTTCCCAACCCAGGGATCGAACCTGGGTCTCCCACATTGCAGGCAGATGCTTTAACCTCTGAGCCATCAGGGAAGCCCAGAAGTCCTTCTACATCCTCTTATATTGGTATAAAATGTCCCTTTAAACAATCTGAACCTTGAGCCCAAAGATGGCTGTCATAATGACTATCATACGAGATTAGGATTACATAGATTATGGCCTTGCAGCCAGGTTTCCTATAGAATAGTGCCATTCACATTGTTATTGTTGTTGTTTAGTTGCTAGGCTTTTTTGTCCATGGGATTTCCAAGGCAAGAACGGTAGGGTAGGTTGCCTTTTTCTTCTCCAGGGGATCTTCCTGACCCAAAGATTGAACCCACATCTGCTGCATTGGCAGGTGGATTCTTTACTGCTGAGCCACCTGGGAAACCCTATGTCATTCACATAGTGGGCACCAAATAAATCATAGTTGCAATTGCTATTTCAGTGGATCATGTATCTGTGTTCTATTAATTAAGAGGGCCAAAATTGCCAATTACTTCGTACCAAAAGATCCCCTAGCTAAGAATGAAAAGTTGCTGTTGGGTTTGAAGATTCTCGTTTTCTAATTCTTAACTCAAAACTCTAGGAGGGAAGGGAATTTCCCTGGTGGTCCAGTGGTTAAGACTTTGCTTTCCAGTGCAGCAGGTGCAGGTTTGATCCCTAATTGAGGAGCTAGGATCCCACATGTCTTGTGGCCAAAATAACATAAAACAGAAGAATATTGTAACAAATTCAATAAAGATTTAAAAGTGATTCACATAAAAAATTTTTTTAACTTTAATGGGAAATGTTTTATAGCTAATATCATAATATTTAAATAAGAAGTTATAAAATTAATCGTAAGTGTTCAGAAGGGTTATTGAAGAGGTAAACCAAGATTGTCACAGTTTAAATGTTGGTTTATCTTTGGGTCACTGAAGCTATAAATCTTGGTTAAGTTCTGTAATCATTCCATGTTTCTTCATCTTTGATACCTGGGATATTATTTAGTTTTCATTTTTATAAATACTTGTAAGGTATATGTTAAGTGACTAGGACATAGGAAAATTGTTCCACTTCAGGGGATGGTTGAGGTTGTTTTATTGATAGTATGATATACTTTTTTCCTAGTTGTTAATAGATCTTTAGGGTGGATCATAACTTACAGCTTACTTTGATCCATCCTATGAGATAGATACTTACTGATTCATAACTTTTTATTTTATTCTTATTTTTGAAGATTGATCTTAAGTCATACAGAATAAGCCTAAGCATTATAAAACTTCTTAAAATAATAAGGCAGTGCATTAGAAAAACCATCAGGTGAAATTACACATTGCATGTACTGTGGTTTGAGTGAGAAATTGACTTGCACTGGAAAAGCTGAAGAAGGCTTTAGAGGTGATAGAACTCAAGTTTGGGAAGGTGTAGATTTCCAAGTGACTTTTAGTAGAAGCTTTCTATTGCTTAAGTCATGTTATTTTTTTTTATGCACGTTGGTAGGTAAACTGCCATATGACGGTAGCTAGTCTAAATAATGTGATACATGTTGATACTTTATGGCAAAGAAAAAACTTTGCCATAATTGAATTGGTATTGATTTATTGATTGAACAGATATTTAGGTACTTCTTATGTACCAAAATACTATTCTGTATTAGAGTTTACATTTTAGTAGTGAAAGAGATACATACATGATAGGTTCAAAGAACATTCCAGACAGAGGGGTCAACTAGGGCAAATTCCTATAACAGGATCCTTTTCTCTTTTACTTTGGGCCATTGCCTTCATTTATGATCTGAATCTTGCTTCCCTCCTTACTTTCTTAAGGATTTTATTGCTTTGGTTATCCCATTTCATTCATCATTAATCTTTCATTCTCTATCAGGTTAGTTTTATTATGTTATAAATATGCTCTAGTATTTCATCTTTAAAACTCACCTTTTCCCTGTATCCTTCCTGTTTTTTTGTTTTCTTCTTACATACTCATGAACACACTTCAGTATAGGTTCTAACCATACTACATCACTAAAAAGGTTCTTAGCAGTAGTCTTTATGTTGCTAAATTTAAGTAATATTTTTCTATTTTCATTTGTCAGTATTTGCTTTAGAAGGCTACTATCTCTTGAAATGCCTTTGTTTCCTAGTACATATTAGTTCTGTGGGTTTACTTTCCATTCTGTAGTCTTCTTGGCCTTATCAATCTCTAAATATTGAGGTATTTTTCAGGGCTTGGTATTAGGTATACTTTTCCTAAATTCCATCTGTGTTCTATTAACTCCTAGATTTATAGGATTTGGGGAGTTAGGGATTCTTATATATTGTATGTCAAATATGATAATAGCATGGAAAAAAGTGAACTAGTGACTGGTGGAATAGAGAAAAGGGGTTGTTTTATATAGGTTGGCTGGAGAAGGGAAGGTCTTATTTGAGAATTTGAGTAAAGGCTGAAGGAAATGTTGAAGGGAACCGTAAGGCTGTCTCCTGACTGGTGGAACAAATAGTCTGCTTATGCTTACCAAACTTGAGGACAGCAGGCCAGTAGCCTGGAGTGAAATAAGTGAAGGGCTGGGATGATAGGAAAAAGAGGTTGGAAGGAAAGCAGACATATGGGGAAAAGGGTAGAGAGGTCTTATGGGGTCCCGAGAAACCATTGTGAGAACTTCAGCTTTTACTTGGAGGAAAAAGAAACCACTGGGCATTGAGCAGAAGTGTCTCAATCTTTTTTGAATTTGATTGTTATTTTTGAGAATAGAATACAGGATGTAAAAAGCAGAAGGAAAGAAGACCTCTTAGGATGGTAGTACAGTAATGCAGGGTTATTACCATCTGTAATACTTGAATTCTGGATAAGAAGATAGAGCAAAAGTTTGCTGATGGATTGGAAATGGGGTTTGAGAAAGAGTGGAGTCACAGATGACTCCAGTGTTTCTGACCTGAGCAATTAGAAGAATAGAGTTAACCCTGATGGAAGGATGGAATATAGTCATGCCTTGAAATCAGGAGGGACAGGTTCCAGGAGCCCTCCATGGATACCAAAATCTTTGGATGCTTGAGTTCTTTATATAAAATGATGTAGGACAGTGGTCCTTCATATCCATGGGTTGCATCTGAGCATAGTATCCAAGGAGGGTTGAATCTGCATGTGCGGAACCTGTGGATCCTGGATACTGATTGTAATAGATTTCAGGGTGATATGATCCAGATATCTCCAGTTAGCACTCTTTGGGAACATACAGGACAAAAAAACATGTACAGATATTCCTTTGATGAGAGAATCATGTTCACATCTGTTCTGTGTTAGCCAGTGATGGTCGAACATGAGAGCATTCTGAAGACCTCACACAGTACCATGTAGTTGTCTCCAGTGTGTCTGAAATTTTTGCTCAGGTTTACAGCTACATGAAGCTAAAATCACAAAAGTTGAACTAAATGTATTAAAGTAGGATGCTAAGAGAAAAATTGCTTTATGTTTTACTCAGATAATGACTCTTGTTCACATTTTACTAGGTACTCAACAGAATATGACAGTTTCTATTAAAGGAAAACAGTCCCCCAAAGCACTGGAAAAACTGCTTACACAGCAAGAATTCCTTCTGTATTTCCTGAAATATCTGTTTCTCCTTCAAACCTGGCACAAGGTCCTCCACTCAACACTGTCTCACAAACAGTCACTCAGGTAAGTTTACTTTCACTTTAAAATGTTTCAGTGTAAGTTTTTTTGTGTGATATCTATACCTTTTTTGAAGTTTATAGAAAAATTAGTCTTAAGCATACAGTAGTTGGACTTCCCTCGTATCTCATTTGGTAAAGAATCTGCCTGCAGTGCAGGGAGACCTGGGTTCAATCCCTGGGTCGGGAAGATCCCCTGGAGAAGGAAATGGCAACCCACTCTAGTATTCTTGCCTGGAGAATCCCATGGACAGAGGAGCTTGGCAGGCTACAGTCCATGGGGTCGCAAGAGTCAGACACAACTTAGTGACTAAAGACAGAGAGAGATACAGCAGTCAAAAGTCTTTTTGTCTGTACACATTTTGTGAACAGAGACCTGGGGTGCAAACCAGATTCTTAGGTAGAATCTGAACTGATTTATTATCTCTGTAGTATTAGTATCAGTTGTCTAGCTACTTTTTGGTGTGTGGAGGGTGTAACTTTTATTGGTTCACAACTTGGTGGGTTAACAATTTTCTTTTTAAAATTGTGTACCCTCGCTGATTTCAGGTATTCAGAAACTTTTTTTTTTCCTAATATAACCATGACTCTTCCCCACCTTTTGTTGGTCTCAAAATTGGCCAGACAGTTCTTTGGAATGTGGGAAGGAAATATTTGAACTATTTATGTTACCTATGAACGAAAATTAACTTCCTAAAAACATGTATGACCTGGTGCTAAATATCATTTCATTTTTTTAACTGTTAAGGGTAATGATCATAATTTGAAAACTGTTGCTCTGAATGTCACCTTAAGTATATCTTGTTTTCAAATCGTCCCACTTTAGGTTACAAAGGGTGTGAAGAGGAAAGCAGATACAACAACTCCTACAACTTCAGTAGTTAAAGCAAGTGGTGAATCTTCCCCAACACTTACAGAAAAAAAATCAGGGAAAATGCACCTATAGAAGAAAATATGCTAAAGAATGTTTTGCCGGATTCTCAGCCACAATATAAAGTTGTAAAGAATGCTAAAGTAACTGAACAATTAAGGCACTGTAGTGAGATTCTTAAAGAAATGCTTGGAAAGAAACACTTGTCATATGCATGGCCCTTTTATAATCCTGTTGATGTTAATGCTTTGGGACTCCATAACTACTATGATATTGTGAAAACCCCAATGGATCTTGGAACCATCAAGGTAAATGTTGTCTTAATAAGAGGAACTTCTTTTCTTGACTATACAAGTAATCTTGTCATCATAAAGAAATTTAAAATTCAGAAAAAGATAAAAAATCACCAGTCTTACCACCTGAAGTAAATGATGGGAACATTTTTAAATAATGGGAACATTTTAAAGTGTGTCTTCTTATATTCTTTAGTTCAAGCACATTCTTGGTTATTTTACTACAGTGTTTGAGTTATAGAATGTAATATAACTCTGTACCCTAAACTTTCGCTTTGTAGATCTTTTATTGTTATATATTTAAAATATTTTTAATTTGCATAATTATTTTATGTGGTTTCCAATCCTCTGCCAGGTGAGTTTTCCTTATTGCTGATTTGGAAACTTTAAATTACTGTAAAAATTTAGTTATGTATATTTATTTTAGAGAAACTACTAAAAGAATAGAACTATACCATTTTCAAAATGATGTATTATCTCAGTGTTCTTCCTAAATAACTACTCATTGTACTCCCTGTTCTTTATTGTTATCTGGAAGTTTGCTTCTTCTTTTATTAAATAAACACAGTTTTGTTTTATTTCATCATCAACATTTTTTGTGAATGTGTTATTAACTTTATTTCTTGCTTCTTACTCTTTCCTGTCTTGGTTTTTCTTTTTGTTGAAGTGCAAGCTTTAGTGGTTCATCCATGAGCATTTATAGGTAGTAAACTCTTAATAGTTTTTTCTCTGAAAGTATCTGTGCTTTGTCTATTCTTGAATGGTTCCTTAACTAACTGTGGCGTTCTAGAACTAGTATTTTCCCCCAGCACTAGGACAGTATCTTTTGGCATGCATTGTTGTTGTTAGGAAGTCTGTTATCAGTCTGCTTGTCATCCCTTTGTAGATAATCTCTTTCCTCTCTCCAACTGTGTGTTTAATTTTATTTTTCTTGATTGGAAATTGGCACTTTTAAGATGAAGCTCATTTTTTAAGTTCTGAAAAAACAACTAACCATTCAATTCAGTTCAGTTGCTCAGTCGTGTCCGACTCTTTGCAACCCCATGAATTGCAGCACCCCAGGTCTCCCTGTCCATCACCAACTCCCAGAGTTCACACAGACTCGCGTCCATCGAGTCAGTGATGCTATCCAGCCATCTCATCCTCTGTCATTCCCTTCTCCTCCTGCCCCCAATCCCTCCCAGCATCAGAGTCGTTTTCCAGTGAGTTAACTCTTCGCATGAGGTGGCCAGAGTACTGGAGTTTCAGCTTCAGCATCATTCCCTCCAAAGAAATCCCAGGGCTGATCTCCTTCAGAATGGACTGGTTGGATCTCCTTGCAGTCCAAGGGACTCTCAAGAGTCTTCTCCAACACCACACTTCAGAATAATCAATTCTTCGGCGTTCAGCCTTCTTCACAGTCCAACTCTCACATCCATGCATGACTACTGGAAAAACCATAGCCTTGACTAGATGGACCTTTGTTGGCAAAGTAATGTCTCTGCTTTTTAATATGCTGTCTAGGTTGGTCATAACTTTCTTCCAAGGAGTAAGCGTCTTTTAATTTCATGGCTGCAGTCACCATCTGCAGTGATTTTGGAGCCCAAATAAAGTCTGACACTGTTTCCACTGTTTGCCCATCTATTTCCCATGAAGTGATGGGACAGTTCAAAATAACGCTTTTCTACTTTCCCCTAATACTTAAGGTAATTCAGACTGAAAGGTCATGAAACAGTACCTGAAATAGGTAAACCTGAGCTGAGTCTGACAGAATGTGGTCCACTGAAGAAGGGAATGGCAAGCCACTTCAGTATTCTTGCCTTGAGAACCCCATGAACA
>SJXQ01011836.1:91668-245486 GCA_006408695.1 Aepyceros melampus | reverse complement strand
GCAGGAGACCTGGGTTTGATCCCTGGGTCAGGAAGATCCCTTGGAGAAGGAAATGGCAACCCACTCCAGTACTCTTGCCTGAAAAATCCCATGGACAAAGAAGCCTTGCAGGCTACAGTCCACGGGGTTGCAAAGAGTTGGACATGACTGAGTAGTGGATTAATTGATAATTGGTACATGAATTTATGTCTGAGCTTTCTATCCTATTCCATTGATCTATATTTCTGCTTTTGTCCCAGCACCATATTGTTTTGATGACTCTAGCTTTGCAGTATAGTCTGAAGTCAGGGAGCCTGATTCCTCCAACTCTGTTTTTCTTTCTCAATATTGCTTTGGCTGTTTTGACTCTTTTGTATTTCTACACAAATTTTAAAGTTTTGTTCTTGTTCTGTGAAAAATGCAATTGGTAATTTGCTAGGGATTGCACTGACTATGTAGATTGCCTTGTATAGTATAGTGATTTTCACAGTATTGATTCTTCCAATCCCAGAACTTGGTATGTCTTTCCATCTTTTTGTATCGTCTTTAATTCTTTCATTAGTTTCTTATAGTTTTCAGAGTACAGTTTACTTTTGCCTCCTTAAGTAGGTTTATTCCCTAGATATTTTATTCTTTTTGATGTAATGGTAAATGGGATTGTTTCCTTAATTTCTCTTTCTGATTTTTTGGTGTCAGTCTATAGAAATACAACAGATTTCTGTGTATTAATTTTGTATCCTGCAACTTTACCAAATTCATTGATGAGTTCTGTAGTTTTCTGTCAGCATCTTTCAATTTTCTATGTATAGTGTCATGTTATCTGCAAACAGTGACAGTTTTACTTCTTTTCCAATTTGAATTCCTTTTATTTCTTTTTCTTCTCTGATTGTTGTGGCTAGGACTTCGAAAGCTATGTTGAATAACAGTGCAAGAGTACACATCCTTGCCTTATTCCTGATCTTAGAAGAAATTATTGCAGCTTTTCACTGTTGAGTATATTAGCTGTGGGTTTGTATATATGGCCTTTATTATGTTGATGTATGCTCCCTCTATGCCCACTTTCTGGAGAGTTTTTGTAAATCATAAATGGATGTTGAATTTTATCAAAAGTTTTTTTTTATGTCTATTGAGATGATTGTGTGGCTTTTATTCTTCAGTTTTTTTTAATGTGATGTATCACACTAGTTGATTTGTAAATATTGAAAAACCCTTGAATTCCTGGGATAAATCCTACTTGATCATGGTGTATGATCCTCTTAATGTATTATTGGATTTAGTTGCTATTATTTTGTTGAGGACTTTTGCCTCTGTTTTCATCAGTGACACTGGTCTGTAATTTTCTTTTTTGTGTGTGGTATATTCATCAGTTTTTCGTATCAGGGTGATGGTGCCCTCATAGAATGAGTTTGGAAATGTTCCTTCCTCTGCAAATTTTTGGAATAGTTTCAGAAGGAATAGGTGTTAACTATTCTCTAAATGTTTGATAGAATTTGCCATGATCATGGTGTATGATCCTCTTAATGTATTATTGGATTTAGTTGCTATTATTTTGTTGAGGACTTTTGCCTCTGTTTTCATCAGTGACACTGGTCTGTAATTTTCTTTTTTGTGTGTGGTATATTCATCAGTTTTTCGTATCAGGGTGATGGTGCCCTCATAGAATGAGTTTGGAAATGTTCCTTCCTCTGCAAATTTTTGGAATAGTTTCAGAAGGAATAGGTGTTAACTATTCTCTAAATGTTTGATAGAATTTGCCTGTGAAGCCATCTGGTCCTGGACTTTCGTTTTCTGAGAGTTTTTAAACACCAGACAAATTTCAGTACTTGTAATCAGTCTGTTCATATTTTCTGTTTCTTCCTGGTTCAGTCTTGGGAGATTGTATTTTTCTAAGACTTTGTCAATTTCTTCTAGGTTGTCCATTTTATTGGCATACAGTTGTCTATAGTAGTTTCTAATGGTCCTTTGTATTTCTGTTGTATCCATTCAGCCAGTCTATGTCTTTTGGTTGGCGCACTTAAACCATTTACATTTAAAGTAAATATCAGGAATTTCCTGGTGGTCCAGTGGTTTGGACCTTGACACTTTCTCTGCCATGGCCCAAGTGCAATCCCTGGTCAGGGAACTGATCCAACAATCTATGTGGTGTGGCCAAAAAATAAATGAAAGGAATTATTATTATATATGTTCCTATTGAGAAACCTATATGCAGGTCAGGAAGCAAGAGTTAGAACTTGACATGGAACAACAGACTGGTTCCAAATAGGAAAAGGAGTATGTCAAGGCTGTATATCATCACCCTGTTTATTTAACTTCTATGCAGAGTACATCATGAGAAACACTGGGCTGGAAGAAGCACAAGCTGGAATCAAGATTGCTGGGAGAAATATCAATAACCTCAGATATGCAGATGACACCACCCTTATGGCAGAAAGTGAAGAGGAACTAAAAAGCCTCTTGATGAAAGTGAAAGAAGAGAGTGAAAAAATTGGCTTAAAGCTCAACATTCAGAAAACGACAATCATAGCATCTGGTCCCATCACTTCATGGCAAAAGAAATATCAATAACCTCAGATATGCAGATGACACCACCCTTATGGCAGAAAGTGAAGAGGAACTAAAAAGCCTCTTGATGAAAGTGAAAGAAGAGAGTGAAAAAATTGGCTTAAAGCTCAACATTCAGAAAACGACAATCATAGCATCTGGTCCCATCACTTCATGGCAA
Organism: Aepyceros melampus; assembly: GCA_006408695.1. Classification (NCBI taxonomy): domain Eukaryota; kingdom Metazoa; phylum Chordata; class Mammalia; order Artiodactyla; family Bovidae; genus Aepyceros; species Aepyceros melampus. Next base: position 242,785 of record SJXQ01011836.1, on the reverse strand, counting down.
ATAGATGGGGCAACAGTGGAAACAGTGTCAGACTTTATTTTCTTGGGCTCCAAAATCACTGCAGATGGTGACTTCAGCCATGAAATTAAAAGACGCTTACTCCTTGGAAGGAAAGTTATGACCAAGCTAGATAGCATATTCAAAAACAGAGACATTACTTTGCCAACAAAGGTCCATATAGCCAAGGTTATGGTTTTTCCAGTGGTCATGTATGGATGTGAGAGTTGGACTGTGAAGAAAGCTGAGAGCTGAAGAATTGATGCTTTTGAACTGTGGTGTTGGAGAAGACTCTTGAGAGTCCCTTGGACTGCAAGGAGATCCTACCAGTCCACTCTAAAGGAGATCAGTCCTGGGTGTTCATTAGAAGCACTGATGCTGAAGCTGAGACTCCGGTACTTTGGCCACCTCATGCGAAGAGTTGACTCATTGGAAAAGACCCTGATGCTGGGAAGGATTAGGGGCAGGAGGAGAAGGGGATGACAGAGGATGAGATGGCTGGATGGTATCACCGACTCGATGGACATGAGTTTGGGTGAATTCCGGGAGTTGGTCATGGACAGTGAGGCCTAGTGTGCTGCAATTCATGGGGTCACAAAGAGTCGGACACGACTGAGCAACCGAACTGAACTGATTGCCATTTTGTTAATTGTTTTGGATTTGTAGGTCTTTTTTCTTCTTTTTCCTCTTTTGTTCTCATCTCTTCTAATTTGATGACTATCTTTAGTGCTAGGTTTGGATTTCATTTTCTTTTTTGTGTTTATATGTATTATAGATTTTTTGTTTGCAGTTACCATGAGGTTTTGATATAGCAGTCTATACACACACACATATGTGTAATAGTCATATTATATATGACTGTTTTAAGTTACTGTTCTCTTAATTTCAAATATCCTGCATTCATACTCTTCTCCTCTCATGATGGCTGGTTTTAATGTCATATTTGTGTGTGGATGATTTCCTACCTTTACTGCGTGTTTGCCTTTAATGATGAACTTTCCCATCTTATAATTTTCTTGTTTCTAGTTGTGGCCTTTTCTTTTCCACTTAGAGAAGTTCCTTTAGCATTTGTTGTAAGCTGGTTTGGTGGCCCTGAATTCTTTTAGCTTTTGCTTGTCTGTAAAGCTTTTTAATTTTTCCATCAAATCTGAACAAGAGCCTCACTGGCTCTTGAGGGCAAACTCTTCCAAAGAACCTAGAGCAGTCTCAGTCTACTTGCAGAGAGGCTTTATGTGTTAAAGTCTGCTGATAGCACCAGGAAAGTTAGCTGATGGAAGAGGATTTGACAAGAACATGTCTTTGGAGGTGCTGAATATTTACATACCCCCAAGTTCATATGTTGAAGCCCTAGTTGCCCAATGTGATATTTGAAGGTGGGGCCTTTGGAAGATAATTGGTTTTCAATGAAGTCCTGAGAGTGGGGCCTCCATGATGAGATTAATGCCCTTATAAGAAGAGAAAGAAAACAGAGCCCTTTCTCTATCATATGATTGTATAGCAATAAGACAACCATCTGCAAGCCAAGAAATGGGCCCTCACCAGGATGATCATAGCACCTTGATCTTAGACTTCCCAGCCTTCAGAACTATGAGAAAGAAATGTGTCGTTTAAGCTCCCAAGCTTATGGTATTTTGTTATAGCAACCCAGACTGACTAAGGGGGTCACTTTTTTATTGAGCATTTCCAGATGTCTTGAATACTGTAAACAGACTATGCAGATCACAAGCAAATCCTGTGCTCATCTACATTTCATTAATAGCACATCCTCTGCCCTTCCAACACCACCTTCATTTGAAATCTGGCCCGCTACTATGTTTTAATTTACCTTTGTTTTGGCAACCACTGTGCTTGTGCTCAAAACCTGTAGATCCTTCTGATGAAGGATATAGACCTAATTAGGCAAAAATCTATAATAAATTAAAATTTTTAATATAATGATTATTTCTGAACAAGCCATCAGAAAGTAATTGCTTGCCATCTGTCTTCTGTTGACCAACATTAAATGGTAAATGGCAATAACCCAGGCTGAAGACTCAATGCTGTGGTTATACATCCCCAGATGAGAGCCCACTCTGGCCCTGAGCTCAGCTGGCATTATGAAGCCATCCTCCAAGTATTGAAGGGAGTGAATGAGAGGAGGGGAAAGGGCATTTGTAATAACAACATGCTTAGGTTGGACACTAATGCTGTCACCACATTTTCCTAGATTCTGTTATAATTACACTCATGGAGCTCATCCAGATTTTCATGTTTGAATTATTTTTATACCAGTTAAGTTGCATTGCATTACTACTGCACGCACTTTTTTTGGTGTGCCTTTTTACATTTCTTTTTAAAATTTTGGTTTGTTTGCTTCAAGAAAAACCATATGAAATGTTGGAGACAATGGAACTATTAAGGCAGAATGTAGCAACCCTTGTCAATGACTGTCTTTGTGGGCCTGGGAATGGAGAAAGCAATGGGGCCCCAGTAGAGAATAATACAAATTTTCCATTGAGAAAAGGATACTTACATGAACAGAAACAATCATCTGTAAAGGCCCTCTCCCAGGGGCAGCACCAGAGGAGACCTCAAGAGATTTCAATGCATAACCATAGCAAGGAAACATGATTTGTGGATTCACACGTTATAAAAGCTACTTCTGTTGATTTTCTGTAAATGTCATGTGAAATAAATTACTGTATATCTTGAAGATTGTTTTGCAAGTAAAAAATGTTTAGAGTGGCATTTTCCTTTAGAGGAATGAATTTATACTGAACTAAAAGCCTTAAACAGCTTTTTTTTTTTTACTTTTTTTTTTCATGCAGCAAATGCAGTTTTGCAGACCACTATAATACATACTGTATATATTTGGCTGTCCATGTTGGAATGTGACGGAAGTGACGAAGTTTATGGGCCCATGAGCACAAGAGTCATTTACATGTTATCATGCAGACATCCCTTCTTCCTCCATTTTAGTGTATATGAACATTTTTCTTTGGTTTCTAGCTGTAGCCACTGTCCCAAAAGCCTAATTTCTTATTGCTGCAATAATTTGTGGTAAATTTCTATAAATCCAAAATTTGGCATGCATCTATTCGGCTTCACATGGTAAGTATTCGTGTAGTAACCGGTAATGACTTTGCTCCACAGTCTTTTATGGCTCCACTTCCCATGCTCAGCAGTGGGTAAAACCAATGATAGTTGTCTCAACACTAGTCTCTCAGAAAAAAAAAAAAAGACTCTGAGAAGTGGCTTAGCTTCAGGCACTTTATTTAGGAAGTCATCGCAGGAAACACAGTTGAGAGTGTGGAGAAAATGAGATAAGAAGATAAGAAAAAGGTATTTTAATGAAAGAGCTTCTACTATGGGCAATTGGAGCTTGATCCTGCTGGTGAAAACTCTGAAGAATCTTGTAGAACTTGCGTCAGAATTGTACCACAATTTTTAGGTGGTGCTGGAGAAGACTTTTTTGAGTCTGTTGGACAGCAAGGAGATCAAACCAGTCAATCCTAAAAGAAATCAACTCTAAATATTCATTGGAAGGACTGATGCTGAAGCTGAAGCTCCAATACTTTGGCCACCTGATGCAAAGAGCTGACTCATTAGAAAAGACACTGATGCTGGGAAGGATAGAAGGCAGGGGGAGAAGGGGATGACAGAAGACAGGATGTTGGATGGCATTACCAATTCCGTGGACATGGGTTTGAAGAAGCTCCGGGAGATAGTGAAGGACAGGCAGGTCTGGCCTGCTGCAGTCCATGAGGTTGCAAAGAGTTGGACATGACTGTGTGACGGAACAACAACAACAAAGGATGGGGAAGCCGGAGTACTTACGCCGAATCCCACTTCTTATTGGCTGAGGATTGCTTCTGGGTCCTTATATCCCCCAGCATTTCTGAGCTGCCTTGTCAAGAAGTATATAAGCTCCTGAGGTACCCCAGGAGACCCTTGAGCAGATAAACCAAGGAAGCCTAGCATTTGTCCATGAAGACAATTCAGTATTGCTGCCTTCATCAGGCAACAGAGAAAGCAAGTACTCAAGTCACTTAAAAGACTGGTCAAGATAGTCCAAACCACTTTCCCAAAGCCTATGTGAAGTCATTTCTTAGGAAGTTACAGTAGTCAGAGAATTTCCTAAACACAACCTTATGGTTCCTGATGTTTCCTAAGATTCCTCTGAAACTTTTCAAGTTCCATTCTCTCTCTGCTTTGATTTCCCTTAGAAGGAAAATATGAGAATCTTTTCTAAAGACCTACTCCTCAGTTCAGTTCAGTTCAGTTGCTCAGTCATGTCTGACTCTTTGCGATCCCATGGACTGCAGCACGCCACACCTCCTTGTCCACCATCAACTCCGAGTTTACTAAAACTCATGTCCATTGAGTCGGTGATGCAATCCAACCATCTCATCCTCTGTCATCCCCTTCTCCTCCTACCCCCAATCCCTCCCAACATCAGGGTCTTTTCCAATAAGTCAGTTCTTCACATCAGGTGGTCAAAGTATTGGAGTTTCAGCATTAGCATCAGTCCTTCTAATGAACACCCAGGACTGATCTCCTTTAGAGTGGACTGGTTAGATCTCCTTGCAGTCCAAGGGACTCTCAAGAGTCTTCTCCAACACCACAGTTCAAAAGCATCAATTCTTCGGCTCTCAGCTTTCTTCACAGTCCAACACTCACATCCATACATGATCACTGGAAAAACCATAGCCTTGACTAGATGGACCTTTGTTGGCAAAGTAATGTCTCTGCTTTTCAATATGCTATCTAGGTTGGTCATAACTTTCCTTCCAAAGAGTAAGCATCTTTTAATTTCATGGCTGCAGTCACCATCTGCAGTGATTTTGGAGCCCAAATAAAGTCTGATGCTGTTTCCACTGTTTCCCCATCTATTTCCTATGAAGTGATGGGACCAGATGCCATGATCTTCGTTTTCTGAATGCTGAGTTTTAAGCGAACTTTTTCACTCTCCTCTTTCACCTTCATCAAGAAACTCTTTAGTTCTTCATTTTCTGCCATAAAGGTGGTGTCATCTGCATATCTAAAGTTACTGATATTTCTCCCAGCAATCTTGATTCCAGCTTCTGCTTCATCCAGCCCAGCGTTTCTCATGATGTACTCTGCATAGAAGTTAAATAAGCAGAGTGATGATATACAGCTTTGACGTACTCCTTTTCCTGTTTGGACCAGTCGGTTGTTCCATGTCCAGTTCTAACTGTTGCTTCCTGACCTACATACAGATTTCTCAAGAGGCAGGTCAAGTGCTCTGGTATTCCCATCTCTTTCAGAATTTTCCACAGTTTATTGTGATCCACACAGTCAAAGGCTTTGGCATAGTCAATAAAGCAGAAATAGATGTTTTTCTGGAACTCTTGCTTTTTCCATGATCCAACGGATGTTGGCAATTTGATCTCTGATGCCTCTGCCTTTTCTAAATCCAACTTGAACATCTGGAAGTTCACGGTTCATGTACTGTTGAAGCCTGGTTTGGAGGATTTTGAGCATTACTTTACTAGCGTGTGAGATGAGTGCAATTGTGTGGTAGTTTGAACATTCTTTGGCATTGTCTTTCTTTAGGACTGGAATGAAAACTGACCTTTTCCAGTCCTGTGGCCACTGCTGAGTTTTCCAAATTTGCTGGCATATTGAGTATAGCACTTTCACAGCATCATCTTCCAGGATTTGAAACAGCTCAACTGGAATTCCATCACCTCCACTAGCTTTGTTCATAGTGATGCTTCCTAAGGCCCACTTGACTTCACATTCCAGGATGTCTGCCTCTAGGTGAGTGATCATACTGTTGTGATTATCTGGGTCATAAAGATCTATTTTGTATAGTTCTTCTGTGTATTCTTGCCACCTCTTCTTAAGATCTTCTGCTTCTGTTAGGTCCATACCATTTCTGTCCTTTATCGAGCCCATCTTTGCATGAAATGTTCCCTTGGTATCTCTAACTTTCTTGAAGACATCTATAGTCTTTCCCATTCTGTTGTTTCCCTCTATTTCTTTGCACTGATCACTGATCACCTGCTCCTCAAGGAAGACATGTTCCCTGTTTTTCCAGAGACAGTGAAACATACCTCTGCATTACATAGTCATTAGACAACATTTTATCAGGAACATTCAGTGCTTTCTATCAGTAGTTTCCCATCTTTCAGTAGTGTTGACGGGAAAACCAATCCAAGTTTTTCTGGAATTTGTCTTTATCTCATTCATGATGCTTTCTAAAGGGACAGCCACAACCGCACAGTGGTACTTATCATTTCCTTCTGCTGGGTACAGTGCCAAAGCTGAATTAGGTTAGAACTTTCTAGACAGCAGTAAATCCCAATCTTAGATCAATAAGTATAAAAGCTAGGCTACCCTTGCCAGCTCTTATGGGCTTACTTACGTGTATACGAAAGCTTGATCATCAAAGTCAGTTAGGAATGAAGTTTTTTTTTTAATTTAAATTTATTTATTTTAATTGGAGGCTATGGAATGAAGTTTTATTGATGTTATCTGCTCACCATAGTGGACTAGACAACAAGTCAGAAAGAAATGTCTTTTCCAAGGCCCCTTTCTCCAATCCCATTGGTGAGGGAAATCCTTGTTGGGCAAGAGAGGAGGAAGATAGAAATATTCTTTGTTAATGTTTTGTTCCATCTTAATTGTTCTAGTTTTATACTAGTCTGATATAAACTCAAATCATAACTCAATAGTATTTTTCTCAAAACAAATGTGGAGAGGAGATGGAACCCTTGGCCTATATTAATTGCCAACTAACACTTCACCTTCTGGCGATGGGACAGTAGGCTTTCATTTTTTCAATTCAAAAGGGAAATTGGAAAAATCGGGAAGTGTTTGCCACTCACAAAGAGCGCTGGCTCTTGACCATCCATGGCTGGAATGCTGGAATGTGGGGTAGATTTTATGGTAAACATGGCTGCCCTGAGGCATACTGACCAGGTTGAGGTTGGTCAACTTGTTTAACCATTTAGTCAGTCTTGCTCAAAACACACCAGACAGTTAATAAGCAAAGAAATCTCTGCTCTTGGCCACCTGTGGAGTGAAAACACAGACTATAATTTATTCATGAGTCTCCAAAAAAATCGAGCTATCAGCACCTTCAGCTCTTATTTAGATGTTCTGATTCCACGAACAGCAGCAACAGCCTGCTGAGGGTCTGCATAGCTGAAATGCTTCCTTCAGTTCTGTAGTTTGGATATTTCTCAGCTGAAATGGCCTGATACATCACATGGAGAGAATACAATGGATCCGTCAAAGCCGGACCTCTTCGCTACCCAAAGTAGATCCTTATGAGGCCCCAAGAAAACAGCCCAGGGAGGCAGGCAGCATCGCTGTTTCCCATACACCCAAGCAGGCTGCTCTGCCCGCTGGGCCAGCGGAGCTCTGCCGGGAGCAGGTGCCCCAGCCTCTGCTTCAGGCTGTCTTGGGGGTCTACTCAGACTCCCCCTCATCCTGAGGTTGTTAAGCAGGCCTTAATCGAAGCCCACTCTCTGCTGGCAGATTAAAAAGGTGTGCTGCGCAAATTCTCCAAGAAAAGACTACTTGGACAGAGGAGAACTTTCAAAATGCCCCAGAAGGGCGCACTGGGACCATCAAGGCTGTTCCTATCTGCCGCACTCTCCACTCTCCTCTCCTTTCCTGCTGACTGCCAGCAATCTGTAACTGGGGGCTCTTTTTTAGAACTGTTTTAGATTTATGGAAAAACTGTAGCCGTTGAGTTACAGATAGTACACAGAATTCCCATATATCTGAGACAGTTGCTAATATCTTGCATTAGTGTGGTACATTTGTGTGGTAACAATTAATGAACCAATGTTGATATGCTGTTATTAAAAGGATCCACACTTTGCTCATGTATTGTTGACTCTTACCTAATATCCCTGTTCTGCTCCAGGGTCCCATTCAGTATGCCACATTCCATGCAGTCATCATGACTCCTTAAGCTCCTCTTGACTATGACAGTGTCTCAGGCTCTCCCTGTTTATAATAACCTTGAGGATTTTGAGGAGTATTGGTCATGTGTTTTGTAGGATGCCCCTTAACTAGAATCTGTCTGATGGTTTTCTGAGGATTCAACTAGAGTTACAGGGAGAAAGACCCCTGAAATAAAGTGCAATTATCATCACATCATAACCAGGATACATACTGTCAATGTGATTTATCACTGCTGATCTTGACCTGGTGATCAGTCACCAGGTTGGGATAGTGTTTGTCGGGTTTTTCCACTGTAAACTTACTCTTTCCTCCCCACCCCTTTCCATCATTGCACTCTTTGAAAAGATGTTACTACCTGCAGCTTAACCTTAAGGTGTGGGGAGTTACATACCACATCCTTGAGGGCAGAGAATCTACATAAATTATTTGGAATTCTTCTGCACTGGAGATTTGTCTATTCGCCTGCATTTATTTATTTATTCAATAACTTCTTTACATCAGAATGAATATTTATTTTACATTTTTGCTACTAATCCAGTACTACTTTATTTTGTTGCTCAAAATTTTCCAGCTTTGGCCACTGGAAACTTTCGGTTGGTTCCTGTGTCCCTTTGATATAGTCCTATCAATGATTTTTTGTTTGTTTGTTTTGTTTTTTAGCATTTCCTTACTTTTTAGCACTAAAAGCTGCTCCAGGCTCACTTGGTATACTTCCTGCCCCAGCCCTAGAATTAACTTGCACCATTTTATTTTGTTAGAGTACTGTATTAGAAACTATGATCTTGACACTAGATGTGCTTTTGTTACTGGGGTATCATGGCTTCTAGCCTCTTTCAGCTGACAGAGCAAAGAAATATATGTGTATAGTAACTTGTGAATATATACATCTATAAACATTTCTAAAGGTAACATCTGTACATCTTATAACATCTATAAGCTAAACAAGAGTTTATACCTCTGTCTCCAACTCTAATCTATTAACATGCGTATCATTCCAGACTCCTCCCCTTGCTGATGATTCTCACTCCAGCAGTTAGAGACCTGGCTCTCACCACCTACCATCCATTTGCTGAAATTGTTCAATTCTGGTATATATATGTACCAGAGTCAGAATTCATCTGGAACCCCATGGGTACAGTGCTTCTGTGCAGTTCCTTTTGCCTTTCCTCTTAGAGAAGCTGGTCATTTCCTCAGTTACTTATGTCAGCCCCTCCTCGGCCGTTCAGTGAGGAAACTTCAGTGAGGTTGCTTCATCCATTTGTAATACAATTAAATTCTTTTTATCATAGTCTGCATTCTATCTTGGGATTCCTACTTGCAGACCTTTTTTTCCAGCCATGGGAAACCCAACTCCCATTATTCTCAACATATTTTCTCATTTGCTCAAACTTAAAAATGCACAAATAACTTCAAAATTGCTAACCCTTACAATTTTACAAAGAAAGCCTATTAAGTAGGGTTCAACAGTTGTTTGTGGGGTTTTTTTAATCTTGAGGTAAATTTTTCATACAACCATCTGCACAGATATTAAGACAAGTGTTTGACGAAAGCATATACCTGTGTAACCAACTTAAGATGAGAATATTTGCATCACCCCAGAAAATTCTTCAGGCCCCATCACAGTCAACTCCCCCCTCCAGAGGTAATTCCAACCTGGCATTTTTCAGCATAGATAGTTTGCCTGTTCTAGAGCGTTAGGTAAATGGAATCATACAGTGTGGGATCTTCTGTCTGGCTTATCTCACACAGAATCATGTCTGAGATCTACCCATGCTGTTTCTGTAGCTTTTTAATCAGTTTAGTAGTTTCCAGGAATGGAGTCAAGCCAGTGGTGTGATGGCAAATGTTTAACAACCGACTCTGTGAAAGAAAAAAAGAAAAGCCCTGATTTATAGCATTTGTTAATTCTTGTGGTATAAATACTCCCAACATTGCCAGTTTCAAAATTCTTTCCAAAATTTCACAAATGGCTCTGGTGAACTGATTTGAGGAGGCTCCAGCACAGGACTGACAGCAGAAGCAAGAGGAACCCTTCAGTGGTGGTCTAAAGAATCCACCTGCCAATGCAGGGGACCTGGGTTTGATCCCTGGGTTGGGAAGATCCCCTGGAGAAGGGCATGGCAATCCACTCCAGCATTCTTGCCTGGGAAATCTCATGGACAGAGGAGCCTGGTGGGCTAAAGTCCATGGGATTGCACAGAGTCAGATACGACTTAGCAACTTAACAACAAACAAAACCAACAAGTTATTGGATCCTTACCATATTATCCTCTGTACAGTTGTAGCAGCCAAGTGGTTTGTAAGATCAGAAGTCTCTACAAAGGCTTTTATTAAGAGTATATATAAATATATCAGTCAGTCTAACATTAAGGACCTGTATTCTGTAACAGCCCCTACTTGGATGCATGTTTATGAAATGACTGCTGTCCTTTATTTCTTTGGCATCTAGGCAATAAAGGGTCCTACCTAGCGCTCAGTAGGGTTATCATAAGGAACTGCAATAGATTTGGCCTGCTGAAGCTTTTTGGCCCTGAGTCTGTGAAATTCTGGGTTTTTTTGAAAGCCATATTAGTCCACCTATGGCGACACTAATTCAAACAGCTGAAGTTAGGAAGATGCATCTGCCTGCTTCTGCCTCTGGCAAGTTACAAAATAAGGGTCAGATACAGCCACATGTCATCTAAGAGACAGAAGACACATTAAGGTTATGTCAAGGAGATTTTCTAAGAAATGATCTGGAGTGAAATCCTTAGCCACTTGAGAAAGCAAGAGCTCTTTGCACACCGCCTGACTCACTTAGCACTTGCAGCTTTGACAAAGAATATTCAAGGCAGGCCTTTCCTCTGGCTGCTTTTATTTTATATTTTCTAAGTGCTTTTCTTAAAGATGTTCAGAATTAGGGTCAGAAAAAAGGGAGGGAATAGGAATAGAGAAGAAAAATCATTAAAGACCCTGACTGTGTCTTCCCTTCAAATGGAAGTCCCTTTATACTGCAGGGCTGCAGGTGAGACCCATTTGAGTTCATTAACACCCTCTTCAAAACAACCCATGAAAAATGAAAGCTTTTCTTCTCCATACCAATCCCTGAATTTGGCTTTTATAGGTTAGTGTGTGGCCAGGGCCTTCTGAAGGTTGATAAAGGAGTATAATAAGCAGGTAATACAATTTAAAGAACTTGAACATCTCATGTAGATGCTGCTTAATAAATATAAAACAACAGTTTTCTCTCTCTGCTATCCAGACTTCACTAGAAACCCTACTTTTAATACAATCCTTCTCTGGGTATTTCTTTTACACCATTACTAAAATTACATACCCTGTCTACACTGCCTGTCTTCATCTTTGGATACAGTCTCTCATCAGACCACATGTACTGTTTCTGATTCAAGGCCACAGTCATGATACCATTGTATTAAGTCTCAGCTTGGCACTCAGCCTCTGTCTCAGTGGCCCATCACTGTTCTTGAACTTGCAGTCACACTGGACTTGATGACTGTCCAATGCTCCATGCTTCACCTGACCCCCATGCTTGAGCCAAGGACACTTCTTTCCCCCACTCATCCCTGTTAACCAGAGTGTCCTTCCTTGCCTTCATCAGAAAGGAAGAAAATCTATTCTTCTCCGACCAAGAAAGCAACTCACATCCCACCCACTGCAGAGTCTTCTTTTCTTGATCCAAAAATGACACTATGTATATAGTTCATGTAGGATAGTCTCAAGTCATCTCTGCCTCCAACCATACCTTGCCCCACTCTGTGCCCTAAAAGCCTCCATAGATGAGCTATTCTGGACATCAAAGGCCAGTGCACATTCCAAGATCGAAGAAAATGATAACTCATGCTGGGTGAGGAATCAGCCAACAAAAGGTACAATAGATGTTCCAAAGATCAAAGATACAAAGTGAGGGGCTCCTTCATCCCACCTTCCTTCACTCCACATAGATGCTGACTGATAGCTGGATGGTCATACAGTCATGTGTGTGCACATACACAGGTGTGGTCTACAGATTACTATTACTATGTAGAGACACTCACATCCCACAACCCAATCTTATAACACAGCATAGCCTGCACCCTCTCTTCTCTTACTGTAGTGCTGCTAAAGAACTCAGTGCAAAAAAGGGCTTGACCAAGGTTTTACACAATAGGTTACAGAAGAAATTGTAAAATATATATATTTCCTATATCAGCTTAATATATTGTGAACTTTAGACTGCAGTCTTTCAAGTGCTTCAGCTGAATTTTCTTTCATCAAAGTTTTATAGCACTTTGAAATTCATCTCTCTGCCACAGTGCCGCTGAGTCATTGCATAGCATTTTCTGCCGGACTTCTTTGAGGGCCCAGCCTAGGCCCTATCTGTCTTGAATCATCGGTAGTTAGCACAGATCTTTTGCACTCATTTACATAAATGTTCTCCAAATTGCTGTTAGCTGTTTTCACACAGCACACAGGCTGGATCAACGGCGCATGCTCAGGATAAGGGGACTGTATCATGTTTTATTTTCTGCACAAACTTAGCACATGCAATTTAATAAGTTCCTTTGCAAATGAATGCTGTCACTTGTCTGAACTTCCACTACCTGTCTATCTTGTCTCTGCATTTTTCTTTGCCAGCTGGACACATTTGCAAAATAGTAGGGAAACCAGGAAGGCAGAGACATCTGGCCTGCTGCCTTTAAAAGCTAAACAGGGACAAATCACTCTCTCTGACCTCACTCTTAGCACATTTGGAAATGAGCATCAAGGACTATGGTTTTAGATGAGAAGCAAATGACATTAAGACCAGGAAAAACCTTAATATATGATTGAGCCCATTTTACCAGCTCTCTCAGGCCACCTGCCAGTGCGAGAAGAACATGAAGTAACCCTATCAGCCAGCTTCACAATTAGAATGAATTCATAAGAAACAAAAGATCTTGTTTTCATGGGAAAATATCCTTTGTGATAACCAACAAAGGGAGAATAATTTTGAAAGCATGTGACTTGGGGTCCCATCCTGCAGTTCTTGCACAGACAAAACTCTCATTGACTTTATCAATAGAATTGTTGCTACATAAAAGTCTTTTGCAAAATTTCCATGATGCCTCAAAGCGCATTTTAAGTGCGTCAGCCCCAGCATCCCCCCCTCCCCGTTTTAATAAAGCCGGAGAAGGTTTCTCTTAGATTGCCCTATTGTGCAGTAGGAGACGAACCCAGCACAGGATTGCAAGCTAGTGGACACCCCTCTCCTCTGCCCCTGCAGACACCATCATACCAAAATCCATGATGATAGAAAGAAGGTCAAATTTCAACTGATCTCTGAGCTCGAATTTTCCATTTCAAATTGCTTTTGCCAGGTAGACAGAAAACGATTTCTTGCAGGCTTCAATAAATACCATCTCCAAGTAAAATCCACATTTTTCAAATAGATAACAGTATATGATTGGTATTGCTATTCTAGCTATGGTTGAATAGCAAGCAGTCCATTCCTTTTTATGTAGTATGCTCTTTAAGAGCCTCAAAAGACGAAATTGGGCCTTCAATACTGCTGGAATGAAGGACAATGGGCCTGATCTCTTCTTTTGAATTCTCTTAGCAAATGTACTGCATAAAATAGAATGCAATGCCAGGAAAGACTTCCATTCTCAAAAAAAAAAAAAAAAAAACCCACAGGCAATATCTGTTCTAATAGATTATCCATTTTCACCCCTATCTGTGTTGTTCACTCAATTGATGTACTTTTTTGGGGATAGCATATTCTTAAACTAAGAAAAAAATGCTCTTACTTTAATTCACGAGCTTTTCCCCTAAAATACGAATAGTTCCACAAATGGGCATCAAAATGGGAGAGTCTGTGGCCTTTAACGTGGAACATTTAAGAATCAGGAAGATGCTTCTCAGTCTGAGATGACATAGGTTGGCAGACCTTCTCTGGGAGGCATAACCAAATTATGTGACCGCTCAAGGGAGAAAACTAAGAAGTCATCATGAGGTCTTCTTCCCTGGTGGCTCAGTAGTAAAGAATCCACCTACCAATGCAGGAGACATGGGTTCTATCCCTAATCTAGGAAGATCCCACATAGGTCCAAGGCAGGAACTATGTCTTCAATTTCACTTATTTTCTTTTGCAAACAGTCGTATTAATTAGGGTGATGACTAACATTAATTAAGAACTTCATATGTATCTGTTCCAAGATCCTGGTCCAAGTGTGTTACATGTTCCATCTCAATACTCACTACAGCCCCATGGGGAATATACAAACCCATTTACAAATTAATAAAGTGAGATGAACAGCAAGTTTTTAGTAAATAGTGGTTGATCTAAATAAATGGAGCCCAATAGAAAGTCCCTATTTAGGAGACCAGGGTTTGATCCCTGGGTTGGGAAGACCCCCTGGAGAAGAAAATGGCAACCCACTGCAGTATTCTTGCCTGGAGAATTCCATGGACAGAGGAGCCTGCAGGCTACAGTCTATGGAGTCACAAAGAGTTGGACATGACTAAGCAACTAAGACACACAATAGAAAGTTCCCAAAACTATTAGCAAAGAAACAGTAGCCAGTGACATATTTTTAAATGAGTCTATTATGCTTATCCTTAGTCATTAGGTGTAGCACAGACACCTGTTAACTTCCCAATATCTAGTCTCTTTTTCATGAGAAACAAAGCTCTGATTTCCTTCCCCAGAATTCCTTGCAGCTAGGTATGGCCTTATGGCTAAGTTCTCACCAATGAAATGTATATAGAAGTGTTGTCTAGTACTTCTGGGGAAGATTTTTAAAATGGAGTCCAACCCATCTTCTTCTCCTTCCTCTTTCCTGAGGTTCAAAATACATATGTAATGCTGGTATTTGGTGGCCTTTTTGATCCATGAGGTGACCTTGGGAATCAAAGCCACAGACAGCCGAACAAGATAAAAAGTGTTGGTGCGTGCCACAGTGAAACCATCATGCCAACTCTGGCTGTCTACACAGAAACTGCTTTTACATAAAAGAGGACAGGATTTCTAGCTTGTTTAAGCCACTGTTAATTTATTTCCTGTTATATGCAGCCAGATCTAGAGCAAATTAACAGTTGGCATAGACATCTACAAAAATGTGTATTTGATAGCTGTAACCAAAGGTTATGTTTGTATTTGAAGGAAATTAAATATTTTTTAAAGTAAACAATTTTTGTGCTTGGTGATGGTGAAGTTGCTCAGTCGTGTCCGACTCTTTGCAACCCCGTGGACTGTAACCTACTAGGCTTCTCTATCCATGGGATTCTCCAGGCAAGAATACTGGAGTGGATTGCCATTCCCTTCTCCAATTTTTGTGCTTACTCATAAAAAATTTTTTTCTGATTGTGAAAGTAATACATTTGTTTTGGAAAGCTTTAAAAAATACAGAAAAGCAGTAAGAAGAAACACTTTCACTTCTCTCTAATTCTACCAATCAGAATAAATACTCTTAATACTTTGGATTTTACACAAAAGTGTAAAATTATATAGAAATCCTCAAATCTTAAAGCTGAAAGGAACCTTAGAAGTCGTATTGTCTGGCATTATACCAAAGCCAGAATCTTTTCAGTAGAACCCCTGTCTGATGTCTACGCAGCTCCTCCTTCAATAGTCCCAATAATGAAGAGCTCAAAGCTTTATGAAATAGTTTAGTCCCCAGTTGGAGTCATTTTATCTTCAGTTCTATCTTATATTAATGAGAATTTGCCTCTCTAACATCTGAAGCAATCAAAAATAAGTGCTTTATCTCTTGAATATCAGATTCTTTTACATTTTGAAGATAAACACAGAAGCTATATTTTCTATAATCAGTCACAAACTATGTGCCAAGCATTAGGGCATGAATGAAAACATAGCTCATGCCTTAATCCAGGTGACAAGTAGTGAAGGCCAATGAGGTGAAGATAGAAGTAAACATGTTCAGAAGACTTTTTAACCACAGAATTTGATAACCAACTAAATATGGAGGGTCAAGGAGCCAGGCAGTAAGGTGGGAATCGATGTCTTCAATGAAATGGGTAATATTCAGATAGCAGTAGCAATGCATTTGCAAATTAGTGATAGTGGTGGGAATCAGGGTAAGAGAGTTCAAAGAGATATATTTTGAAATTAAATTTTTTGAGGTACCTATGGGACACTCAAATAGGGATTTGCAATAGAGAGTCAAAAAAGTGTGTCTGGAGTATAGAGGGACATTCATTATCTGCTATATTGTCCCCTTAATTCAGCTCTTAGAGACAGTGGAGGGATTTGAGTGTTGTGCTCTTGAGTGATATTATGATCAAAGAATCAAAGAATATGTGTGTCTCACTCGAGACACCGTCATCCTCCCTTGAGAGGTTCATGAAAAAGAAACAAACACTCAGAAATAATAGAAAAGGAAAAAAAGGAAAAATTAAATCCTCATCACTTTATGGACTTAACCCATAAACCCCAACAACCAGCTGAAAAGATACTCTAATATTTAGGCTTGGCCATTTGGTATAGAACCTTTCCTATGTTACTTACTTACATACCTTCAGTGCAAAGCAGATTGTGAGTGAGTTTAACCTGCTAATGCTTAACCCACCTCCCAAGTTTGAGATCTTACCATGTTCCAGTCCCATATAAAGGAAAAAAAAAAAAAAAAAGAAGTGAGTTAGTTGGTTGGCTATGGTTCAAGATGGTAGCCCTGAGTAAGCTTTATCACTTCTGCCATATGGATGGCAAAGCACAAACAGAAAGGAAAAATGTCTCCCATGGTGGGGTAGGCCCTGACTCCTCCCACTTCAAGCAGTGTTTTAGGGAGAGTAGCAAACCAGTCACATCCTAGAGCTAACCTGTTAACACAGTGACCGTGCCTACTGGCAAATAGGGTATAATCATGTCCAAGAATCAGATGTATCCAAAACACTTCTCCTCCTCCCAAGATGTAGATAAAACAAAGGAGGGAAAACAGGCTATCCTTCCTTCAGCAACTTACAGAACCAGAGGAATGATAACTTTGGGACAATTTTCTAGACTTATTGGTTTGTATTAAGACTTGGGGCCAATTAAATCCTGCCAGGTTATTTTCCTAAGAACTTCTGAGATCTCCTCCATGGTATACCCATGTCATTAAATTATGAGCACTTAATGAGAAATTTCCATTTACTCTGTTAGTTTTAATCTTGCTGTTTTTGTTTCCCAATGCCAGTCTATGACAATTATCTTTCAATCTTCATTTCATCATCTAATATATTACCTAACACTCCCAGCCTATTTTTCTTAGCTTTGGTTCACTTCCAAATTTGCTTCATGTAGTTTTGAGGTATTCATTTAAATAGCTGATAAAAGTGAGAAAAGAAAAGGCCAAGTTCAGAGGTCTGGAACCCACAACCAAAAGACTCATGCAGTATTGGTTTAGAATGTAAATTGTTGCAGTCACTATGGAAAATTAAATGTGCCTATACATTCAATGGACATTTAGGTTGATTCCATGTCTTGGCCATTGTGAATAATGCTATAGTGAAACATGGGGATTAGAAGAGAGGAGCCAGGGTGGTGAAAGGAAAATCCAGATACACACACCACAAGTATGTGAAAGAAATAGGGTAGGACCAGCTCTCTCAATTTTCAGTTTTCCCCCTCTCTCTCCCTTCCTCCTTGGCTCCCACTTAAAGACATCCCTATGAAAAACATTAGCAAAGCCAGTAAAGGATTTCTGTCCCCTGCATGTTGTTGATACAGTAGCCAGCACTGGACTAACGATTACTATGTCACATTATACTTCTAACTAAGGACATAATTTCCTATTCTTCATCCATGATTTATCTTTGAAACAGAGTGGAGTGCGCTTAGACCCACTGGACAAACTTACTCTCAGCAAAGTATTTTATCATTTATCAAGTAAAACTGTGTGGCTTAAACCTTAAGGTCAATTTGAAGCTTTCTTTTGGTCTAGCAGTTCATCAGTGCCCAAAGAGACTTTGAGACAAAGGGCAAGATGAACAGTGTAAGAGGGAAAGTTCTTAGCGGACAAGGTAAAAAAAATGCTCAAGGGCTAGTTCTCTCCAGAACTAATTAGTGCATGAGCTTAGAAAGCCACTTAATCCCCCCCAAGTCTCAGTTGTCTCATCAATAAAATGGATATATGACCACTTTTCCTCTGAGAACCAAACTCTGTACCCCACATTCAGCCTGGACACTGAGAACCCAAAGCATACCTTACTGGCCACACTAACATGACTTCGCTATTCTATGTCTTCATTAGTATTACTTTACTTTTCCAGGATGATCTGTTTATTATAGGATCTTGCCAAGAGACCCATCAGCTCTTTGATGGAAAGCATGAATAGATCATTTGTACTCTGGTATTCTTTGAATCACTCGTCTCAAAATCATCATCTGGCTCTTTTCACCAATCCTGGACATATAGTGATTCTTTCCAATCCTAATCAAGTCTCCCTACATTGAAACACTTTCCTTAAACCAGACTTCCAATGCTTAATAAACTCTAAGCTTACCTTCATTCCTCTGTTGTTGTGTGAGTGTTAGTTGCTCAGTCGTGTCTGACTCTTTGCAACCCTTGGATGTAGCCCACCAGACTCCTCTGTCCGTGGAATTCTCCAGGCAAGAATACTGGAGTGGGTTGCCCTTCCCTTCTCCAGGGGATCTTGCCCACCCAGGGATCCAACCCAGGTCTCCTGCATTGCAGGCAGATTCTTTATCATCTGAGCCACCAGGGAAGCCCTCTGAAACAGTATCAAAACAAGAAACTTAACTTTGTCTTATCATATATTGGTGATATTGGGGGAGCCAGCTTTCAACATCTCCTAGAGTCGTTGTGATAATACATGTGAAAATGTTTTGAATGCTTTGAATTGGATGAACCAATGAGTTGGTAGAATGACCATGGGCTAGCCTTTCCTCTCTCCTGTGTGATATCTTTGCAATAGGCAATAAACAATACCTTGCTAAACTGGAAGGTGCCAGAAGGGGATGTAAACACCTCTTTGAATGATGACTCCTTGAAAGTATTGTAAGGTGTTGAGGACTCCTATATCCACCACTGGAATGAGAAACTTTCCCATCAGTATCTGCAACTGGGCTTTCTCATTCACCTACACAGGCAAGAAAGCTGCCATGGTACAGTTGCGAAACCAAAGTTGACCTTTTAATCTAGGTTATAACTAGACAATGGCTGTGAAAATGGGTGAGTGACTATAAAAAGATGCCTCCACCTGAGTTGCAAAATGTAGGACAGGCTTTTCAACCCGAGGATTCAAAGAATACCGCCTTAATTTGGATTGAGGTCACGAACTTTACACATAAATTGTTTTTTTTTTACACATAAACTTTACACTAAAATTGTTTAGTTTGGTTTACATGGTTTATATGGGCTTCCCAGGTGGTGCACAGGTAAAGAACCCACCTGCCAATGCAAGAGACCCAGGTTCAATCCCTGGGTCAGGAAGATCCCCTGGAGGGGGAATGGCAACCCACTCCAGTATTCTTGCCTGGAGAACCCCATGGACAGAGGATCCTGGAGGGCTACAGTCAATGGGGTTGCAAAGAGTCAGACACGATTAAGCATGCATGCCACACCATACATCCTTCTCTATAGGTATTGCAGTAAGTCCATCCATCCATCTACATTTCATGTATATGTATGAATTTTAAATTCGTATCACAGCAGTTACTTAGCCAGAATATATAAACATAGCATCTTCAACTCTGAAGAGTGTAGCCAAAACAAGGAGTGGCAAAACAGACTTTGAATTAGCCAAAAGAGTCTAATTACTAACAGGAAACTCAAAGTATTTCACATTATGGTCGAGTTAAGCATGCAGTCCAGTGCCTAACAGGAAGAGCACCTTCAGTAAATAGTGTGTGATCAGAGCTTGGTTCGTATCTGTCGATACAAATATATTTCACGATATGTCTAGCAATGTTTGGCATAAAAGTGGTGTGATAATATGTGTTGATTGATGGGAAGATAATTCTCAAAAAAAAACACCATATGAAAAATATTTGATGTCACTAAATAACCAACAACATTCATATTTAAATAAAATATCATTATTTTCCTATTCATTAGCATGGTTACAAAAGATGATACACAGTGCTCTTAAGGGTAGAACCAGATGACAGTGTTGGGCAACATTTTTGTGGGTACAAATAGATACAACTGGTTTAGAAAGGCATTCAAATCAAGCATTTAAAATGTTTATGCCTTTTATTTCTCTGCTAGGAATTTATCCTAAGGAAATAATTTTGGATGTAGGCAAACATCCAACATTATAAAGAGCAAGAAATATTGGAAACAGATTCCATTTCCAGCAATTGAACAATGATTCAGTACTAGCTAATGTATAGTTCACATTTATTATCTATAGAAACTATGTAAGGGACTCCCCTGGTGGTGCAGTGGATGGATAAGAATCCACCTGCCAATGCATGGGACATGGGTTCAAATCCCTGTTCCAGAAAGATCTCATATGCCAACGAGCAGCTAAGCCCATAGGCTACAACTACTGAGCCCACACACTAGAACCCATGAACCGCAATTAAAGCCCACACGAAGCAATGAAGACCCAGCACAGCCAAAAATAAAAATAAATATTTTAAAAAAGAACTAGGGTTTTGCAGGTATCTCATTTAACCCTTACAGAAACCGTACGAAGTAGCTAATATTATTCCCATTTTATAAATTGTGAGACTGAGGTCATTTGCACCTTTGCAGAACTGAAACCTGAAAGATGAAGAGCAGAGTTGGGATCTGTTTGACTGCATAGCAATTTCTCACACAGCACTTCTAGTCTATGAAATATGATGCATTCAAATGAAATTTTAATGAGAGGAGAACATTTTAATGTTGAGTAAAAACAGGATAGAGAAATGTACATATTCAATCTTAATTTTGTAATATACACACACTGGAAAAATGTTTTCATGAAATTCCTACTCCAGGGGATCTTCCTGACCCAGGAATTGAACCCACGTCTCTTGTGGTTCCTGCATTGCAGGTGGATTTTTCAGTGGTTATTTCTGAAGGGATGTTCTATGTTCTCAGCTATTTTCTACTTTATAGTTTAGTAGTATTTCCTACATTTATGCTATTATTAACAAATTACTTTTATAAAGAAAAAAAATGAAGTTTTGAGAGACATCCATGTCCCCAGATAAACATGGGCTTATACAGCAGTAAAGATTCATCACTTGCTCTGGAGTCTGGTAGTAGGAGCACCAGCATACTCTGTAGGGATCCCAAAGTAATGTCTGTTTCTTGGTTTTCATTTCTGTATCTCCATCCACGAGTTATGTATAATGTGGATGGATGGAGTAGATTTTCTATCTGACCCTGCTTTGCTATGTGGGTTGTAAGATGTCTTCTCTTCATCCCTTCAAGCTAACTGGTATCACACACCTGTCACCTGTGAAGGTGTTCAGCCCTGTCTACTCACCATGTGATGGAAATGCACGTGGTGGCCTTATGGATGGGGGTCAGATTAAGCAGATCTTAATCCTGAGTCACAGCAGACATGCCACACAGGAGAGCCCTGAAAATACAGAGCTTTTGTCACCTGCACTGTGAATACAGCCTGAGCTAAAGAAATGCGGACAAATGGCAGAATCCAAGTCCACACAAAAGCGTACTATCATCTGTATGGTTGTTGTTTTCTTGCTTGCTTGAGCAACTTGACTGCAAAGGATAATTGTCAGGTAGAGGTTTGTGGTGGTGTTGTAATCGCATTGTTGTAGAAGCTTCTCCACTTGACTCATAAAAATAAGATATTCATTAAACCATGCAGAGAAAACATTTCTTAACTAGTAAGAGACTGAGCCACATAAACTAGGAGGACTAAACTGATTTTTTTTTTGTCATGTCTTTTTCTGTGACTCAATTGCAGAGTCACATTGAGTTCTGTGCCCAAACAAACACACAGTTTGTATACAGATGGTAGGGCTATCAATTAAAGGTCTGCACACAGTGGCCTTATCAATTCACTACCATTCCAGCTGCCAGTTGGCTATAAATTATCTCCCCTCTCATCCTGTTCCTAGTGCATGAATTGGAGTTACTTTTAACTTCTATTGCTCTTCCTGCTCTGCTTTATTGAACCTATTTTGATGCAAACGTAATTAACTACTTTTCCCTACATATTCATGAACTAATCAAGTTGGGCATAAACCTGCCTTATGAAATTGTACGAAGAGAAAGAAGGAGGAAAAGAGAATCAGCTTTTTACTATAACAACATCCACACAAGACAGCAAGAATAAAGACAGCAGATATTAAAGCTCCTAGGTTCTCTATGTTATCTGGAGAAGTGACTATACTAGGTGGACTTTTCATGGAAACTTAGAGTTGGACCAAGGTATTTTTGAGATAATATAATCCAGTGTCCTACTTATAGGACAACTAACGTAAACCCATTTGGAGAGATCTCTGCTAATTCACATCTTGAAGTTCTTCTGGAGTGATAACACACTTCTAGCTCAGAAACCCATCCTTGGGTTCTCTTGCCCCAGTTGACAAAAAGTTTTTTTTTTTAAGACCTGATTAAATTAGCCCCTGTCCTGTCAGAGTCTGTCCTTTCTTGCCTCTCCATGAACATGGGACAGAACTTTTTAGGACTCCTTTCTACCACCCCTGATCACTTCATACCAAGGCACTCACAACTCTGAGAAGTTCAGCCATATGGGCAAATGGGGAGTGAGGAAGTCTACAAGAAAAGCTTCATCTCTATGGTGTAGAAAACTGCCCCAGGTTTGATTAATTAATTCTGAACCCTTAGAGAATCACTCATCTTGAAAAATAACTTCTAAGGAAACCTAAGTGAGAAGTTCCTGGCGTAACTGCTAGAAACTTTCTCCATGGCTGGTGGTCCACTTGCCTGTTCTCTCCACATGGCATCATTCTTCAAGTCTTGAACTTCTTACAGTAGTGGGCTCATAGTAGTAATACTTCTTACATGGGACCTGACTTCCAGGAGACAGAAAATGGAGGCTAGCACAAGCTTAATTCTGCATTCTGTTGGTCAAAGCAGTCATGAAGCTTGCCTGAATTCAAGGGGAGGGGACATTGACCCCATTTCTCTGTAGAAGGAGTGTCAAAAGCTTGTGGCCATCTTCAGCCCACCACAACTGGGGAATTTGGATTATCTGCCTACCTGAGGCAATTGGACTATTGGGATATTAGAAACTTGCACAGATATCCTTGAGTGAGAGGATTTTCTGTCCCTACCAGAAAGTCTTCTTTATTGTGTGTGGTGGACAGAGCCTCAACTGAGGCCCACAGTTTCCTTCATTCAACAAGTATTTAAGAATTACCTTCCATATGCTAGCTACTGTTCTACATACTTGAAATATCAGTGAATGAAATAAATACAAATTCTTGCCTTCATAGAGCCTACATTCTCGTGGAATGTAGATGGAAAAAAATGGGATAAAGTAACAACTTCCATAATCAGGTGCTTGCTCTTCCATCAGCCACTATACTTGGCACCTAGCTATATATTAACTCATCAAATCTTCATCAAATTCAAGAACCTCCAATGGAAACCCAGCTTCCATCCATGGGTTGGAAGAACCAACATCTGTGAAGCACCTACCATTTATAAAGAATTTTCATTTACCCTACCCCAACCACCATCATGTATGACTCTGCAACCCCATGGACTGTAGCCTCTGTCCATGGATTCTCCAGGGGATCTTCATGACCCAGGGATCGAACCTGGGTCTCCTGCATTGCAGGTGGATTCTTTACCATCTGAGCCACCAGGGAAATCCCAACAACCATCCCATGAGGTTTGGAATTTTCTTTGAAAGTAAGAAAATGGAGGTGCAGGAAGTTTCAAGGAATTATGAAACATCTGGTCTGAACCTTCCACAGGTCTGCCCAGATATGGAGACCTGGGCATAAGCACAGCCACAAGACTTGGAGGTCAGATTACAATCAATTAGAAAAGGCCATCTGTCAGGATACAATTGTTCTTCTACTATCATACAGAAAACCAGTGTCATGGCTCACAAAACTGCTCCCATAGGCCAGCACTGAAAGAGTACTGAGAATTATAGGAACCCATTGAAGAAATATTCCTCTTCTCCATCAACCTGTACTTCTCTCTTCTTCAAAATAGCCCTTTACTACCTTAATCCAGGTCAAAGGCTAACAGAGTTTTGCCAAGAGAACACACAGGTCATAGCAAACACCCTCTTCCAACAACACAAGAGAAGACTCTATACATGGACATCACCAGATGATCAATACATAAATCATACTGATTATATTCTTTGCAGCCAAAGATGAAGAAGCTCTATACAGTCAGCAAAAACAAGACCAGGAGCTGACTGTGGCTCAGATTATAAACTCATTATTGCCAAACTCAAACTTAAATTGAAGAAAGTGAGGAATCACCCAAACATTCAGGTATGACCTAGATCAAATTCCTTACTATTATACAGTAGAAGTGATAAGTAGATTAAAGGGATTAGATCTGATAGACAGAATGCCTGAAGAACTATGGACACAGGTTCATGACATTGAACAAGGGGCAGTGATCAAGATCATCCCCCAAAAAAAGAAATGCAGAAAGGGAAAACGGTTGTCTGAGGAGGCCTTACAAATAGCTGAGAAAAGAAGAGAAGCTAAAAGCAAAGGAGAAAAGGAAAGATATACCCATTTGAATGCAGAGTTTCAAAGAATATCAAGGAGAGATAATGATCAATGCTTCCTCAGTGATCAATGCAAAGAAATAGAGGAAAACAATAGAATGGGAAAGACTAGAGATCTCTTCAAGAAAATTAGAGATACCAAGGGAATATTTCATGCAAAGATGGGCTCAATAAAGGACGGAAATGGTAGGGACCTAGCAGAAGATATTAAAAAGAGGTGGCAAGAATACAGAGAAGAACTATACAAAAAAGATCTTCATGACCCAGATCACCACAATGGTGTGATCACTCACCTAGAGCTAGACATCCTGGAATGCAAGGTCAAGTGGGCCTTAGGAAACATCACTACGAACAAAGCTAGTGGAGGTGATGGAATTCCAGTTGAGCTATTTCAAATCCTAAAAGATGATGCTGTAAAAGTGCTATACTCAATATGCCAGCAAATTTGAAAAACTCAGCAGTGGCCACAGGACTGGAAAAGGTTAGTTTTCATTCCAATCCCAATGAAAGCCAATACCAAAGACTGTTCAAACTACCACACAATTGCACTCACCTCACACACTAGCAAAGTAATGCTCAAAATCCTCCAAGCTAGGCTTCAACAGAATGTGAACCATGAAATTCCACTTGTTCAAGCTGGATTTAGAACAGGGAGAGGAACCAGAGATCAAATTGCCATCATCTACTGGATCATCAAAAAAGCAAGAAAGTTCCAGAAAAACATCTACTTCTGCTATATTGACTCACAAAGCCTTTGACTATGTGGACCACACAAACTGTGAAAATTCTTAAAAATATGGGAACACCAGACCACCTGACCTGCCTCTGGAGAAATCTGCATGCAGGTCAGGAATAAACAGTTAGAACCGGACATGGAACAGCAGATGGTTCCAAATAGGAAAAGGAGTATGTCAAGGCCGTATATTGTCACCTTGCTTATTTAACTGATGTGCAGAATACATCATGTGAAATGCTGGACTGGATGAAGCACAAGCTGGAATCAAGATTTCCAGGAAAAATATGAATAACCTCAGATATGCAGATGACACCACCCTTATGGCAGAAAGTACTGAAACCATACTCACAGAAAACTAGTCAATCTAATCACACTAGGACCACACCCTTGTCTGACTCAATGAAACCAAATAGACCTAACAATCCTAAATGTTAATGGGCCTAACAACAGAACTTCAAACATGTAAAGTATATTGACGTGGAACATTCTCCAAGAATTTTATAAAAATAGTAAGTCATACAGAAAATGTTCTCTAATTACAATAGCAGTAGATTACAATTCAATAAAAAATAAAGTATGTGGAAAATACCCAAGTTGTCAATTAAATAACACGTTTATAAGTAACTCATAAATAAAAGGAGAAATGATGAGCAAAATCAGAAAATATTGTGGACCGAATAATAATGAAATAGAGCATATCAAAATTTATGAGATGCAGCTAAAGCAGTTCTTAGAGGAAAATTTGGGGTATTGAATGCTTATTTTATGGAAGCGATACAGTTTTAAAATCAATAATTTAAGGCAGGAGTCAGTAATCTATGCTGCTGCTGCTAAGTCGCTTCAGTCGTGTCCGACCCTGTGTGACCCCAGAGATGGCAGCCCACCAGGCTCCACCATCCTGGGATTCTCTAGGCAAGAACACTGGAGTGGGTTGCCATTTCCTTCTTCAATGCATGAAAGTGAAAAGTGAAAGAAGTCACTCAGTCGTGTCCGACTCTTTGCAACCACGGGACTGCAGGCTACCAGGCTCCTCCATCCATGGGATTTTCCAGTCAAGAGTACTGGAGTGGGCTGCCATTGCCTTCTCCCAGGAGACTATAGCCATGGGCTAAATCCAGTTAGCTGCCTGTGTGTTGATTTTTGGCTGTGCTGGGTCTTTGTTGCTGCATAGGCTTTCTCTAGTTGCAGGGAACAGGAGTTACTCTTCATCTGGGGCTGGGGCCTTCTCATTGTGGTGGCTGTAGGCTTGTGGGCTCAAAAGTTTCAGTGCACAGGTTTGTTTGTCCTGTGGCATGTACAATCTTCCCAGACCGGGGATGGAACCTGTGTCCCTTGCATTGGCAAGCAGATTCGTACCACTGGATCACCACAGAAGCTCTGCTGCCTGTTTTTACAAATAACCTTGTTTTGGAACACAGACACCACTACTCATTTACATGTTGTCTATGGCAGTCCTCATGCAGCAGTGGAAAAGTAGGATAGTTGGAATTGAAACTGCATGGCCTAAAAAATATTTCTTTGCATCGTCCTCTATTCTTCAATCTCTTAAGCAAAATTTTACCTTAATAAACTAGAAAAAGAACAAAACAAGCAGAAGGGAAGAGAATATAAAGAGCAAAAATTAGCAAAGCAGAAAACAGGGAAATGATGGAGGAAAAAAATAAAATCACAAATTTGGATTTTAAAAAGACTAATAAAATTGATAAATTCCAAGACTGAAATAAAAAGGAGAAAATAAAAAATTATCCAGAAGAGAAATATAAAAAGAAGAACACCATTACAGGTAACATAGATGTTAAAAGGATGGTCAGGGAGTTTTGTGAACAGCAATATGTCAAATTCAAAAACTTTCATGAAATGGGCAGCCTCCCTGGAAAGCAAGTTATTAAAACTGATAGAAGAAGAAAAAAATCTGAATGGCCTCATATGTATTTAAAAATTAAGTTCACAGTTAAAAATAAAGAAAGCTTTAGACCTAGATGATATCATTAGGAAAGCCTACAATTTTTTTTTCTTTTTTGCCTGAACTGGTCTTAGTTGCAGCACACAGGATCTTCCATCTTCTTTGTGGCATGCGAACGCTTAGTTGTGGCACATGTTATCCATTTCTTTGACCAGGGATCAAACCAGGGCCCCCTGCATTAGGAGCACAGAGTCTTAGCTACTGGACCAGCAGGAAAGTCCTTCTACAAAACTTTTAAAAAAGAAACTACATCAATTCTACTCAATTCTCTTGGAAAACAGAAGACAAAATACTTTCTAACTCAATTTAGGAGGCCCATATAACCCTGATATTTACAGTTGACAAAGATTACTACAGAAAACTGCATACCAAAACACCTCCTGAAGAAATGTAAAAATCCTTCTTAAAAATATTGCAGAAAGAATTCAGTAATAGTTTTGAAAGTTAATACATCATGACCAAGTAAGATTTATCCAAGGAATATAAGATTGATTTAACATTCAAAGAAATCAATCCATGCAATATATAACATTAGTGAAAGAAAAGAGAAAAGTCATATAATCATGCCCATAGAGGCAGTAATACCTTTCCATGATTTAAAAACTCAGCAAACTGGCATAAGAAAAAAAAAATTTTTTCCCAAGCTGAAAAGCAAATCTGTGAAAAACTTACAGCTACCATCATATCTCTTACCATACTTAATGTTAATCCTTTCCCCCAGATAAAAGCAAGGTGATAAAGTCTGCTCTCATCCCTGTGTTCACCATTATCCTAGAAATCATATGTAGTGCAATAAGAAGTAAAGAAATAAAAAGTATTAAGATTAGAAAAAAGACAAAATCCTAATTATTTTCAGGTTACATGAATGTGTATGTCGAATGTTCAAAGAAATCTTCCAAATTCTAAAATTAATTAGTAAATTTAACAAAGTGATAGGATATAAGGTTGGAGAAGGCAATGGCACCCCACTCCAGTATTCTTGCCCGGAAAATCCCATGGATGGAGGAGCCTGATGGGCTGCGGTCCATGGGGTCGCTAGGAGTTGGACACGACTGAGCGACTTCACTTTCACTTTTCACTTTCATGCATTGGAGAAGGAAATGGCAACCCACTCCAGTGTTCTTGCCTGGAGAATCCCAGGGACGGGGGAGCCTGATGGGCTGCCGTCTATGGGGTCGCACAGAGTCGGACACGACTGAAGCGACTTAGTAGCAGCAGCGGGATATAAGGTTGATATGAAAAAATAATTATTAATATATAACTACAAATAAGCAATAAACAAATTGACATTTTCAGACTTACTAGTTCTTTTCTCTTCCTTTCCCATTTCCTTCCTGGATAATTCTGCCCAAAAGTCATTAAGTGGGGCTGAACATGGTTAAGTATTCCCACAGGGAAGTGAGGCAAAGTTCTAATGAGACAGTACATGGTATTGAGCCCAAGCATAATAAAGAGGACATTTACATGAGAGTCTGGGCCCAGTTAAAGGGGTCAGAACCTGAGCAGAATGAAACAGCTATCTGTACATGGGAAGGTGGCTGATGTGCAGCACCAGAGCCCATGTAGGCTGGGTAAGTCATGGATGTGGGAGAGGAGCCTGGTGAAAGGCGAGGGAGTATGAGCAGGGTGTGCAGGGGTGGTAGCAATGATGATGTTGGCACCTGGAGGTGGACTGACGAAATAGGTAAAAACATTGAGGGTAGCGGAAGTGAGGTTTCACTGTCGGTAAAGGCATTCCAAATAGGAAAGGGAGAAAATCATAATGCGATCTGTGGTGCTGGATGGAACTGAATGTACTAGTGCTGTTGTTGGTCAGTGGCTCAGTCATGTCTGACTCTTTGCGACCCCATGGACTGCAGCACACCAGGCTTCCCTGTCCTTCGCCATCTCCCAGAGCTTGCTCAAACTCATGGCCATTGAGTCGGTGATACCATCCAACCATCTCATCCTCTGTCCCCCTTCTCCTCCTGCCTTCAATCTTTCCCAACACCAGGGTTTTTTCTAATATGTCAGCCCTTGGAAGCATGTGGCCAAAGTATTGGAGCTTCAGCTTCAGCATCAGTCCTTCCAATGAATATTCAGGACTGATTTCCTTTAGGATTTGACTGGTTTGATCTCCTTGCAGTCCAAGGGACTCTTGAAAGTCTTCTCCAACACTACAGTTCAAAAGCATCAATTCTTCGGCGCTCAGCTTTCTTTATGGTCCCACTCTCACATCCATATATGACTACTGGAAAAACCATAGCCTTGACTAGATGGACCTTTGTCGGCAAAGTAATGTCTCTGCTTGTTAACATGCTGTCTAGGTTGGTCATAGCTTTTCTTCCAAGGAGCAAGCATCTTTTAATGTCATGGCTGCAGTCACCATCTGCAGTGATTTTGAAGCTCAAGAAAATAAAGTCTGTCACTGTTTCCATTGTTTCCCCATCTATTTGCATGAAGTAATGGGACTGGATGCATGATCTTAGTTTTTTGAATGTTGAGTTTTAAGCTTCTTCTTTCACTTCCATTGAGAGGCTCTTTAGTTCCTCTTCACTTATTGCCATTAGGGTGGTGTCATCTGCATATCTGAGGTTATTAATATTTCTCCTGGCAATCTTGATTCCAGCTTGTGCTTCATCCAGCCGGGCATTTCGCAAGATGTAATCTGCATATAAGTTAAATAAGCAGGGTGACAATATATAGCCTTGATGTACTCTTTTCCCAATTTGGAACCAATCTGTTGTTCCATGTCTAGTTCTAACTGTTGCTTCTTGACTTGCATATAGACTTCACAGGAGGCAGGTAAGGTGGCTGTACGAGTGTAACCCAGTGATTTTAAAAAGTATATATATAAACAGATACCCATTACAAGCAATATATATAGGGATAAGCATATCTAAGGCCCAGATGTTGGTTTCTAAACATCATTCTGAAATAAAAGGATTGAGTTCCGTTCAGTCGCTCAGTAGTGTCCGACTCTTTGCAACCCCAGAACTTGGATAAACGACTGAGTCTGGGTCTTAAAAGCAAGAAAAGTCAATGATGAACCTGGGAATTTTTTTTGTCAGAAAGTAAAGAGGTAGGCAAAGAACAGAGTGGGCATGTCAAAAAGACATGAGCAGCAGCTTGAAGCTTATCAGCCAAAAATGGGACAATCTGAGCATCAAAATGAAGAATGATATTAATGGATTAAAGTTTATTAAATAAGAATGCATGTACCTATTCTAATAGAAATGAAAATACTCAATGTTTGATGAAGATTAAAACAATATCAAAATGTAAATATACAAAAATACTTATTACAAAGGGGTAAACAATAAATTTACAGTGGAGAAGCCTAATAGGCACCATTGTAGTAAAATCATCAGTAATAGAACAAATTAAAGCTATGTAACACTTGTAGGATATAATAAGAACATAAACTTATTTCTGTGATATTTCTGCTGAAGATGAATAACCTGAATTGAATCAAAAGGAAGATCAGATCAACCTAAGCTCATAAAGTAAAATCTGTCAAGGTCATAAAAATGAAAGACTGAGGAATTTTTTTCAGAACAGTACACCTAATAATTAAAGAATCAGATCATTTTACTATAAAGAGAATCTTGGGGACAACTGACAAAACTTGAACAGAGTCTGAGGATTATATGTTAATAATGTATTCTTGCTTATTTCCTATTTTGATGGTTGTGCTGTGGTTACTTAGGGTAATGTCCTTGTTTTAGGAAATAAACATAAAGTAATGAAGGGGTGATAGGATATAGTGTTGGAAACTTATTCTCAAATACTCCTGGAGAAGTTTCTTTGTTCTCTACTTTTAAATTTTTGAAAAGTTTGAAGTTGTCCCAACAGACAAAAAAGCATATAATTTTTAATAACATTAAAATGATAAATGTATAGAAAAAACACCTAATGAAATATGTGCAAGATACCTAAACCCAAAATGTCACTTAAAATCAAAATCCTGAATAGCTGGGAGTTAGTTATACAATGGAATTCAGCTGAGCTATTTCAGATCCTAAAAGATGATGCTGTGAAAATGCTGCACCTCAATGTGCCAGCAAATATGGAAAACTCATCAGTGGCCACAGGACTGGAAAAGGTCAGTTTTCATTCCAATCCCAAAGAAAGACGATGCCAAAGAATGTTCAAACTACTGCACAATTGCACTCATCTTACACGTTAGCAAAGTAATGCTCAAAATTCTCCAAGCAAGGCTTCAACAGTATGTGAACAGTGAACTTCCAGATGGTCAAGCTGGATTTAGAAAAGGCAGAGGAACCAGAGATCAAATTGCCAACATCTGTTGGAGCATCAAAAAAGCAAGAGAATTCCAGAAAAACATTTACTTTTGCTTTGCTGACTACACCAAAGACTTTGACTGTGTGGGTCACAACAAACTGTGGAAACTTCTTCAAAAGATAGGAATACCAGACCACCTGATCTGCCTCCTGAGAAATCTGTATGCAGGTCAGGAAGCAATAGTTAGAATTGGGATTGGTTCCAAATTGGGAAAGGAGACATCAAGGCTGTATTTTGTCACCCTGCTTATCTAACCTATATCCAGAGTACATCATGCAAAATGCCAGGCTGTATGAAGCACAAACTGGAGTCAAGATTGCTAGGAGAAATATCAATAACCTCAGATATGCAGATGACACCACCCTTATGACAGAAACCGAAGAGGAACTAAAGAGCCTCTTGATGAAAGTGAAAGAGAAAAGTGAAAAAGCTGGCTGAAAACTCAACATTAAAAAAACCAAGATCATGATATCCAATCCCATCACTTCATAGCAAATAGATGGGGAAGCAATGGAAATAGTGACAGACTTTATTTTCTTGGGCTCCACAATCTCTGCAGATGGTGACTGCAGCCGTAAAATTAAAAGATGTTTGCTCCTTGGAAGAAAAGCTATGACCAACCTAGACAGCACATTAAAAAGGAGAGACATTACTTTGCTGACAAAGGTCCATCTAGTTAAAGCTATAGTTTTTCCAGTGGTCATGTATGGATGTGAGAGTGGGACCATAAAGAAAGCTGAGCACCGAAGAATGATGCTTTTGAACTGTTGTGTTGGAGAAGACTCTTGAGAGTCCCTTGGACTGCAAGGAGATCAAACCTGTCAATCCTAAAGGAAATCAGTCCTGAATATTCGTTGGAAGGACTGACGCTGAAGTTGAAACTCCAATACTTTGGTCACCTGATATGAAGAACTGACTCATTGGAAAAGACCCTGATGCTGGGAAAGATTGAAGGTGGGCAGAGAAAGGGACAACAGAAGATGAGATGGTTGGATGTCATCACCAACTCGATGGACATGAGTTTGAGCAAGCTCTGGAATTTGGTGATGGACAGGGAAGCCTGGTATGCTGCAGTCCATGGGGTTGCAAATAGTTGGAGACAACTGAGCAACTGAACAGAAACTGAACTGAGTTATACTGTTTTCATAGATTGGAAGACTCAATATTGTTAAGCTATTCACTGACCCTAAATTGGTATACAAGACTCATTACAAAAACACAAGATAATTTTAAAACTTATTGGCAATACTATAGATGTAGAATAACCAAAACAATATTGAAAAAGATGAACAACAAAGCTGAAGATGGTGGTTCAGTGGTTGGAAACTTTGTGTTTCCACCTCCAGAGGGCACAGGCTTAGTCCCTGGTCAGGGACCTGGGATCTACAAGCTGTGTGGTGCAGCCAAAAAAAAAATTTTTTTTGTTTTATTTGGAAGATAATTGCCTTCCAGAATTTTGTTGTTTTTTGCCAAGTATCAACACAAACAGCCATAGGTATACATTTGTCCTAAATTTTTTAAAGAATGACTAAATAAATTTGAAAAATAAAGCAAAAATTAAAATAACATTAAAAAAAGCTGAAGAACTAACAATTTCTAGTTTCAAGTCTTATTCTAAAGCTACAAAGATATGTTAATAGTTGGAGAGTAGGATAGAAAACTAAATCAATGGAAAAGAATAGAGTGTGTAGAAATATACAATACTTGTATGGTCAGTTGATTTTTTTCACAAAAATGCCAAGTCAGTTCTATGGGATAAAGTACATCTTTTTAATAAATGTTGCTAAAACAACTGAATTATATATATATGCTGCTGTTGAGTCACTTCAGTCGTGTCCAACTCTTTGTGACCCCATAGATGGAAGCCCACCAGGCTCCCTAGTCCATGGGATTCTCCAGGCAAGAGCACTGGAGTGGGGTGCCATTGCCTTCTCCATATATATATATATATATATATATATATATATAAAACTTTCTACCGCTTTCTACCCATAAACAAATATTAGTTGACTATCAATTGTGGATTTAGACATAAAACTTAGGACCTTAATACGTCTAGAAAAAAACATGAGAAAATTCACATGACTGTGGATGGATAAAGGTTTTAACAAACAGGGCACCAAAAACACAACCCTAAAAAGTAAATTTTGAAAAATTAGACTTCATAAGAAATAAAATTTATGCTCATCAAAAGACATTACTAAGACAATGAATGAGCCAGGCACAGGTTGGGAAATATGTTTACAACATCACTATGGGACATGGACTTGTATCCAGAATACACAAAAGAACCATAAGTCAACAATTTTACAAATGAGCAACGAAATATCTTAAAATTCACAAACTATTTGAACAGATGCTTCACAGAAGTAGATACACAAATAGCCAACAAGTGTTTATAAAATAACTCAATGTCATTAAATTCTTAGAGAATGTAAATTAAAGATCTTAATTAGATGCACTTGATACCCACTTGAATGATTAAAGTAAAAGGTTGACAACCCCAGAAGTTGGCAAAGATACAGAACAACTGGAACTCTCATCCATGGCTGGTGTGAGTGTACAAATGCTCAATGTTTAGATTTCTTCCTCCCAGAAAAGCACAACGTTTGAAAGATTGAGGACATGATATGTATGCATGCACACTTGTGACTCAATTTTGAAATAGTGACTACTCCACAAAACAGAACATGGAGAGAAAGCGATCACAGTTCATGTGTAATCAGCCAGATCTCCATGATGTCATGGTTCATATCCAATCACCAGCACTACCCTGCTCATGATTTGATGACCAAGCAGTTACAACTACATCACAGGGGTAGACAGCACCAGCTTGGAGTCAGAATTCTGTCTCCCTATAGCATCATGCTCTTCTTTCAGTAATTCTGTGAGCCAAAAGTCTAGTGGTAAATGGGTAGTTCTTCTGATTTCAATCTATTGAGTGGACCTCTTCATCTTAGGTCTACAGCATCAGTTCCAATCTCACAGGGCCCCCCAAAATTGTAAACAGATGCTTTGCTCAGCTCCTCACACCTTCAGCCACTCCCTTTCCCTTTGGGAAACAGAAAATAAATAATAAAAAGATGCCACATAAAATGGTATGAATATTGGAAAGTAGAGTCAGAATGTAGAATGCTTTTCTTGAACACAACTGTAAAGAGGTAAACAGACATTTACTTATTTGGGGAGTTATGCGTGATTAATGATGCCACTCAGCATCTCCACATTCTCATTTAACGCCCCTCAAGCGTGCAACTGTTTGACAGGCTTAAAACACATGATTCGCTTCCAGAGATGGAGGCAGACAGCAAGGTCCTTCTGCCTGAGTGTGTGGAAGAAAGAGCAAGCAGCAAAAGAAACCAGCCACAGAGGATGAGCACATTGGCAGTTGCTGCTCCATTGGTTTCAGAGTGGAAGCAAGGAAAATGCTCCTTGGACATTTGAAAACTTTCTATGTCTCCCCTGCTAAGCTTGGCAACTGCCAAGCTATCCCAGACTCTCTCACCAAAGCCCCAGATGCCCACATCTCTCCTTATTTCGGGATATAAATGTGACCAAAATCATCTCTTATTAGAAGGCAAGGAAAGAGCTCCAGATTTAGTCACTGGTGCTGCTGGGACCTTGCTGAACCAAGGAGAATGCCAAGAGGCAGTAGGGTGGCAAGAAGGCCCTTTGGATAAATCCACATGCTCATAATTCATTCACACACTTTCCTCCAAGCAAGGCGAAAATTTAAAACCATCCAATGTGGGTCTTCCTGGAGTTACAAAAATAGGAGTGTGCCCAGAATTGAGGATTTGTTGCCCCCTGTTCCCCAGTGCCACCCCAGATGGAAGACAGCCAGAAACTGGGTTACACAGTTTCTTTGACAGAAATGGAGATTAGCAGGTGTTAAAGACAGATTAGCGACTAAATGAGTTTCTCACTGGCATAATAAGCATTCCAAAAGGAAGGGTTTAGAGTGAAGTTGGGCAGCTGATGGGAGCCTTCTCCCATGAGAAGAAATTTTCCTGCATTTACCAAGCCTGTGCAAACTAAAGAAACTGAAGTAAAAAGGTAGTCCATAATTGAAATCTGTAGCAGGCAGGCACTCAGACAGAATGTGCAACTGAGATAAGATGGGCTGACAACAGGTTTTGTTTTATTTGGGGGGCACTTCCTGGGGACTGGCAGCAGAAAGCTCTATTTTTGTACTTTCTTTATCTCTAGACTGAGATTCTGACTCTAGTTCCAATCAATATTCCTGTTGTTGATGAGGTATCTTTTCCTGCACCCTAAGGTTTAGCCAGAGAGCTGGAGGGTAGAAGAAGAGTTTGAATGGTCTCAGATGAAACAACACCGACTTAATCAGTGCAGGCTGCTGTAACAAAAATACTATAGACTAGGTGGCTTTAACATCAAGCATTTATTTACCAACAGTTCTGAAGACTGGGAAATCTAAGATCAAAGCGCCAGCAGCTCTGGTGCATGGTGGAAGCCCTTTTCCTGGTTTGCAGATGCTATCTTTCCTTGTATCCTCCTGTGGCTGAGAGACAGAGAAAGAGGTCATCTCTCCAATGTTTCATCTTCAGTTAGGTTCAGTCGCTCAGTCATGTCCAACTCTTTGCTACACCATGAATTGCAGCACGCCAGTCCTCCTTGTCCATCACCAACTCCCAGAGTCCACCCAAACTCATGTCCATCAAGTCAGTGATGCCATCCAGCCATCTCATCCTCGGTCGTCCCCTTCTCCTCCTGCCCTCAATCTTTCCCAGCATCAGAGTCTTTTCAAATGAGTCAGTTCTTTGCATCAAGTGACCACAGCTTTGGTGTTTCAGCCTCAGCATCAGTCCTTCCAATGAACACCCAGGACTGATCTTCTTTAGGATGGACTGGTTGGATCTGCTTGCAGTTCAAGTGACTCTCAAGAGTCTTCTCCAACACCACAGTTCAAAAGCATCAATTCTTCAGCACTCAGCTTTCTTTGTAGTCCAACTCTCACATTCATATATGACCACTGGAAAAACCATAGCCTTGACTAGATGGACCTTTGTTGGCAAAGTAATGTTTCTGTTTCATCTTAAAAGGGCACTAATCCCATCTATGAGGGTTACATTCTTATGACCTAATTACCTGCCAAGAGCCCCACCTCCTGATACCATCACATTGGGGCTTAGACTTCAACATACAATATTGAGGGTAGGGGACACAAATATTCAATCCACAGCAAGTGTCAAGTACACAGTCAACTCCATTTCTAGATAGAAAGGAAAGGAAAATGATTTATGACCTACCTACTATGCACCACGTATTTTTTATAATAACCCAAGGAACAGATTAACACAGAAGCCTGGTCCACATTAGAAGATCTGGCATAAGGGAGACTAAAGACAGATTGTCTCCAATTTCTTTCCTTCCCACGGTTTTGTGTTTCCTTCCTAATGTTATTTTGAATTTGTTTGGGCTCAAATTATATTATACCCTTGTCATCTCCATTAGCTAAAATGTATTTATGGCTGATTATGCATGCAGAAAATAAATTAAATATCTGAATAACATTACCAGTAATTGGTGAAATTGCCTTATGTTTTCACATTCTTACAACAAAAAATGCATCAACAAATGACCAGGAAAACAAAAGGATAATCCATTATAATTGTCCATATTACCATAGCGATAGGACAGACACAATTATGGGCAATTTTGGTGTCTAAAAATCAAGTGTGATGAAAATTATATTGAATTTAACCAAAAAAACCTTTAACTTTGGCTGCAAAACAACTGCTAGCCCCTGCTATGAAAAATAAGTCACTGACTTGGAAGTTGACACTGACTGTCTTGAGCATCTGCAAAATATAAACCACCATTGAAGTGCTCATTTAGATCTGCCTGAGTGATTCCCCATGATATGGTTTCTCTGCAGACATCTCTGGTTTATTGGTGAAATATTTATGCTGATTAGCGAGAGACTCTAGAATGCTTTAGTTTCTAAATACATTAAGTACCACCTCCAGCATAGTGTGACATATATATATTAGATCAGCCTGGCATAATCTTTTTTTTTTTTTTGGTTGCATATTGTGGCTTTTTGAAGATCAAAATTTTTAATATTTAATAACCATAAAATTACCTGGGTTCAATCCTTGGGTCAGTAAGTTCCCCCAGACAAGAGAATGGCCACCCACTCCAGTATTTTTGCCTGGAGAATTCCATGGACAGAGGAGTGTGGCGGGCTACAGTCTGTGCAGTCACAAAGAGTCAAATACAACTGAGTAATTAGGACTTTCACTTTCATAGAAACTATTATGGGGACTGATCAATCGAGAAGGATGTCAACTGTTGTATTAGGGTCCTGGCACCCCTTCTGTAAAGCAGGAGGGTCTGAGTTACTGGGACACATAGAAGCTGCTATATACCAACAAATATGGAAGTCTTTTTTTAAACTTTTATTTATTTATTTTTGGCTGTGCTGGGTCTTTGTTGCTGCACTTCCTTTTCTCTAGCTGTGGCGAGCGGGGGCTACTCTCCAGTTGCGAAGCCTGGGTTTCTCATTGCAGCAGCTTCTCTCGTTGGGGAGCACAGGCTCCAGGGCACACGGGCTTCAGTAGTTGCAGCTCCCAGGCTCTAGAGCACTGGCTTAATAGTTGTGGTGCACGGGCTTAGTTGCTCCGAGACATGTGGAATCTTCCCAGATCAGGGATCCAATGTGTGTCTCCTGCATTTGCAAGCAGGTTATTTACCATTGAGCCACCAGGGAAGCCCTGGAACTCTTTTAACATTTTAACAATGGGGTAACTGTACTGGTATGTCCTGCTAAATGTCAGCACTGCACAGATACACAGATAAAAAACCAAGGTCCAGCCTCTCACTTTGCTTCTATTTATCCAGGTGGCTTCTCTCAGCATCTTGCAGAATGAACACCCCAGGAAACTGCATCCCTGCAGGGCTCTGGCAGGTAATATGTAGCCCAAACCAAAGGCCATTTCTAGAAGGACACACCTTCCTTTTCAGTACTGACACCTTGAAAACCACAGTCCAACCCAGAGAGCACAGCCAACAGGGCCCAACCACAGTTGGCACCATTTGGATTTTTAAAGCCAAAGATGTGTGGAACTTAAATCAGACAGGAAGGTTCCAAATACACCCAAGGGAACTGAAAGAAGATAAATCAACAGAGAGATAGGTGGTAAGGTTTGTACCTCAAGAGAACCTTTTCATTTACTGTCAGAGGGCAGGTCCACACATGACATTCCTCCAAATTCCTCTGTCACCAACCTCGTAGCACACAGGGACCTGCCTCATCTTGCTTCTTGCTGCCTGCACCCTGCTGTTGTTGTTGCCATTGTTCAGTCATTAAGTCGTGTCCAAGTCTTTGTGATCCCACGGACTGCAGACGCTAGGCTTCCCTGTCCTTCACGATCTCCCAGAGTTTGTTCAAACTCATGTCCATTGAGTCAATGACGCCATCCAACCATCTCATCTTCTGTCGCCCTCTTCTCCTCCTGCCCTCAATCTTTTCCAGCATCAAGTTCTTTTCCAGTGACTCAGCTCTTGGCATCAGGTGGACAAAGGATTGGAGCTTCAGCCCACACCCTGTATCCAAGTAATATTGAACCAACTGTGCTATAAGAACATATCCTGTTGCTTCATACCCCCCTTTCCACTGCATTACAATCCATGTCTCAAGTCTAAAAAATCACCTAGTTGCCTCCATCTAAGTATCCTGAGTAACCTAAGGCTTGATAGATATCAGGTCCCAGTAATTTTTATTGGATGGATAATTCAATATAATCAGGCACTTTAAAACTATATTTAAAAAAATGGTGGACAGCCTGTCGCAGCTCTTTGGGGAAGTAAAGTTCTGTCCAATGTATTCTAAGATCACAGGATGAAAATGAGCAGAGCTTAAAAGCCAAAAGACTAGCCATACTCAAGTGGAGTAGTGGAAATGAGGAGGAACTGGAACTGCCATACGTTTGTGTTCAGTTCAGTTCAGTCCCTCAGTCGTGTCCGACTCTGCAATCCCATGGACTGCAGCACGCCAGGCCTCCCTGTCCATCACCAACTCCCGGAGTTCACTCAAACTCACATACATTGCTGATAGGAATGCAAAATGGCACAATGACTTGGTAAACAATTTGGCAGCTTCTCACAAAGCTAAACATAAACCTACTGTATGTGATCCAGCCATTCTAGTCCTAAGTATTTATATAGTAATAAAAGCATATATTCTTATAAGCTTTTTATACAAATGTTCGTGGAAATTTTATTTGTAACAGCCAACAACTAGAAATAAGCAGATGACCTTGAACAAGTGAATGGCTAAACAAACTGTGGTGTGTCTGTTCACTAGAACACTGTTATTGTTTTCATTGTTTAATTGTTAAGTTGTGTCTGACTCTTTGTGACCCCATGTCTGTGGCCCACCAGGCTCCTCTGTCCATGGGATTTCCCAGGCAAGTATGTTGGAGTGGGTTGCCATTTCCTTCTGCAAGTGATCTTTCCAACTCAGGGACCAAACCCGGGTCCCCTGCATTGGCAGGCAGATTCCTTATTGCTGAGTGACCAGGGAAGCCCTCACTAGAATACTACTACTCAGCGATAAAAAGTGATGAACTATTGATTAACACAAAAACATGCATGGGTCTCAAAGAAATGGTGCTCAGTGGAAGTAACTAGGTAAGAAAAGAGTATGTACTTTCTATCTTTATAAAATCATAGAAAGTACCAAGTCATCTACAATAGATCAGGGCTGAAAAATTAGATCAGGGCTTCCTTAGGGGATGTATAGAGAGAGCTAGGGAGGAAACACTATAAAGAGGCAAGAAGAAATTGGAAGAGGTGATTAAATATAGTCATTATTTTTATTGTGATGATGATTTCACAGGTGTATGAATAGGTTCGGTTCAGTTCAGTTCAGTTCAGTCACTCAGTCATGTCCAACTCTTTGCAAATGGCAGTACACCAGGCCTCCCTGTCCATCACCAACTCCTGGAGTTCACTCAAACTCACATCCATCAAGTCAGTGATGCCATCCAGCCATCTCATCCTCTGTCGTCCCCTTCTCCTCCTGCCCCTAATCCCTCCCTGCATCAGGGTCTTTTCCAGTGAGTCAGCTCTTCACATGAGGTGGCCAAAGTATTGGAGTTTCAGTTTTAGCATCATTCCTTTCAAAGAACACCCAGGACTAATCTCCTTCAGAATGGACTGGTTGGATCTCCTTGCAGTCCAAGGGACTCTCAAGAATCTTCTTCAACACCACAGTTCAAAAGCATCAATTCTTTGGCACTCAGCTTTCTTCACACTCCAACTCTCACATCCATATATGACTACTGGAAAAACCATAGCTTTGACTAGACGGACCTTTGTTGGCAAAGTAATGTCTCTGCTTTTTAATATGCTGTCTAGGTTGGTCATAACTTTTCTTCCAAGGAGTAGCGTCTTTTAATTTCATGGCTGCAGTCACCATCTGCAGTGATTTTGGAGCTCAAAAAAATGAAGTCTGACACTGTTTCCACTCTTTCCCCATCTATTTCCCATGAAGTGATGGGGCCAGATGCCATGATCTTCGTTTTCTGAATGATGAGCTTTAAGCCAACTTTTTCACTCTCCTCTTTCACTTTCAACAAGAGGCTTTTTAGTTCCTCTTCACTTTCTGCCATAAGGGTGGTGTCATCTGCATATCTGAGGTTATTGATATTTCTCCTGGCAATCCTGATTCCAGCTTGTGCTTCTTCCAGCCCAGCATTTCTCATGATGTACTCTGCATAGAAGTTAAATAAGCAGGGTGACAATATACAGCCTTGATCTACTCCTTTTCCTATTTGGAACCAGTCTGTTGTTCCATGTCCAGTTCTAACTGTTGCTTCCTGACCTGCATATGGGTTTCTCAAGAGGCAGGTCAGGTGGTCTGGTATTTCTATCTCTTTCAGAATTTTCCACAGTTGATTGTGATCCACACAGTCAAAGGTTTTGGCATAGTCAATAAAACAGAAATAGATGTTTTTCTGGAACTCTCTTGCTTTTTCATGATCCAGTGGATGTTGGCAATTTGATCTCTGGTTCCTCTGCCTTTTCTAAAACCAGCTTGAACATCAGGAAGTTCATGGTTCATGTATTGCTGAAGCCTGGCTTGGAGAATTTTGAGCATTACTTTACTAGCATGTGAGATGAGTGCAATTGTGTGGTAGTTTGAGCATTCGTTGGC
Organism: Aepyceros melampus; assembly: GCA_006408695.1. Taxonomy (NCBI): domain Eukaryota; kingdom Metazoa; phylum Chordata; class Mammalia; order Artiodactyla; family Bovidae; genus Aepyceros; species Aepyceros melampus. Next base: position 201,082 of record SJXQ01011836.1, on the reverse strand, counting down.
ATTGCCTTTCTTTGCGATTGAAATGAAAACTGACCTTTTCCAGTCGTCAAATTCTACACTTTAAATATGTGCTGCTTATTATATGTCAATCATACCTCAATAAAACTATAAAACTTTAAAGTTGAGCAAAGGCATTAGGAGAAAATAGTCCCTATGGTTTGAGAAAATTACAATTAGATATTAAGAAGTAAAATGGGAATACTCTGATTTTAGAAGCGTAAGTTAGAGGCTGAGAAGAGTGACCCATTAGAAAAGGGAAAATATAAGGGAAAAGTCTAATACTCAAAACAGCCCATTGGAAAATAAAATAAGTGTACCTTGGGTACAATTAGACATGAATAAATTCAATTAATTTGGTTAAAAATAAAAGACTGTCCAATGATAAAATAAAATGTTTTAGAGGTAGTAAGTTCCCAGTCCCTAGAAGTGTCAATTTGATGACCATTAAGCAGCTCTAAAAATGAATTCTTGCCTTGTTTGGACAATTATCTTATATGATTCCTCAGATTCTTTTAAACTCTAAACTCACCTATTCACTGAGACAACACTGGCAGGATGTATTTGCTGGGAGCAAATTCCCTGTTGCTGATGCTCACGAAAACAACCATTAGGAATCTTCCACAAGAATACAAGAAGGGAAAATAATTCAAAGGACTAGGACTTCAAAGAAGTAAAGTTGAAAGCAAATCAGTTCTTCAGATATAGAAATTACAAGTGAGTACAAAGAGAACAGTGAGTGATGGAACTTTGGGGAGAGGTGGGTGGGTGGGTGGCAGATAGTCTGAGTGTGAGAATATTTGAGATGAGGGAAGTTGGCATTGAGGGGTTGTCTAGAAAACCTAAGATGTTGGTATAAAAAATTGAGAACAGGAGGTCTCAGCAGGGATTGGGAGGCTGGGGTCTAGGGATGTTTCATCACAGATGCTGCTGGACTTAATCTGGAATAATCTTCTAAAGAACAAAATACTCCCCCATGTTCAAAAACTTCCAATAGCTTCCTTTTGTACTTAGTATAGCATTAAAATTCTTCAGCAGTTAACACAAGTACTGCTAAGTGAAAATAGCAAAATGCAGGGAAATGCACAACAAAGATGGAATAACATTAAAAACAAAGACAATAAAAACTTCTTGTATGTTTGTGTATTCTACATGAGCAGTTTACACAAGGGCACCACTGTTGATGACAACACTAAATTAAAACCTCCCCAAAAGCCTGTCCCTGGTCCTCTACAAGCTTTACTCTGGCATATGGTGCTGCTCCAGGGGGAGACAGGATAATTGCTGGAAGCAGAGGGGGTCCAATGAGGAGCAGTTGTGATCCCACCAGCCACCTGGATGAAGCAATTAAATGATCGAGTGAGTGAATAGTAACAAGATGCCAAAGGGATGAAAACTGACTTGAGTGAAGGGAAAATGAGGTCATCTTCCTCACTTCTAAAAACCAAGGTGAATGTTAAGGGCAGACCCTTCTCCTTATCCTACGTTTCCTCCTTGGCTCATAGCAGAGAGGACAACTCTCTGCTCTTATGGGAGGGAGGCTGCCAAACTCTCTCGACTCCTCAGTCCCCCCCAAGTAAGTGAAAGTCACTCAGTTGTGGCTGATTCTTTGCGACCCCATGGACTGTACAGTCCATGGAATTCTCCAGGCCAGAATATTAGAGTGGGTAGCTTTTCCTTTCTCCAGGGTATCTTCCCAACCCAGGGATTGAACCCAGGTCTCCTTCATTGCAGGTGGATTCTTTACCAGCTGAGCCACAGGGACGCCTGAGAATACTGGAGTGGGTAGCCTATCCCTTCTCCAGTGGATCTTCCCAACCCAGGAATCAAACTGGGGTCTCCTGCATTGCAGGCAGATTCTTTACCAACTGAGCTATCAGGGAAGCCCCCAGACAGTTAGATAAATAGTTAGGAAGGACTAACACAACCGATCAGAGAGCAACACCTACTGGATGGATCCCAGTTTACTGAAGGGCAAGGCCTCAGAGGTTGTTAGGACCACTGTGCAAAACTTCGTCTTTGAACACACCCCAGACACCCCTCTCCTGTCTTCTGGGTCCCATAAACCCACTGGCCTCACATTTCTACAGTTGGATGGCAGCTCAACTGTCTTCAGTTTCCAGCAGGAAGACTAGGAAGCTCTGCTAGCCCCCAGGCCACGTTCTCATTCAATGTGTAACTGGACACTCAGTTTAGGAAGTGTTTGGGGGAGTTGGGCAGCTACCAATACAAGGGGAACCGCGTGCTTTGTGGGGGAACCCATCAGTCAGAATCCTGGAACAGGAGAGAAGAGATTGGTGGATCTGGCCACCATGAGAGTCTTAAATAGTGAAGAAAACCAATAGGTTACACAAAGCAAGTAGCAAAGCAGTCTATGTACATACAAGAGCCTCAGGCACCCCTCTATCTCCTGGCAACCTCATCACCACCACTGTGAGGTATTTGCTTTTATCCCGATTTCATATATGATTAGGGCAGACTCAGACAGCTATGGATGTGTCTCCCCTGATATGTCTGTGGTGGTGGTGGTGGTGGTGAAGTCGCTCAGCCATGTCCGAATCTCTGCGACCCCGTGGACTGCAACCTACCAGGCTTCTCAGTCCGTGGGATTCTCCAGGCAAGAATACTGGAGTGGATTACCATTTCCTTCTCCAGAGGATCTTCCCAACCCAGGGTGATATGTCTGTGTCTCCCCTGAATTCTTACATTAACATCTAATCCACAATGTGATGGTATTAAGAGGTGGGGCCCTTGGAAGTGATTAGGTCTTAAGGCAGAGGCTTCATGAATGTGGGTAGTGCCCTTATAAAAGAGACACCCAGAGTACTCTACCCGCTCCAACCACTGGAAGACACGGTGAAAAGAGGAAAGTTTATGAATCAGGATGAGGGCTGTCACCAGACACCAAATCTGCCAGCACCATGAGCTGGACTGCTCAGACTCCAAAATTGTAAGAAATGAATTTCTGTCTTAAGCCACTCAGTCTATGATACTTGTTAATAGCAGCCCAAACAGACAGAAATGTATAGAGTTAAAATAATAGGGAACTATATTCAATATCCTGTGATTAACCATAATGGAAAAGAATATTTAAAAGAATATATATATATATATATATATATATATGTCACTTTGCTGCACAGCAGTGATTGGCACCACACTATAAATCAACTACACTTCAATAAAAAAATTTTTTAGATAACTATTCGTGGCACCAGCTGGCTCCAGAGGGCTCTTAATCACTGAACTATTCTACATCTTTAAATATATGAAGAAATACTGTAATTATTTTCTTACTAATATAAGCTGAAAGAGAAAATCCCAAACCAAGAATGCCCAGCAGCCTCTAAACCAAAGACAGGCAGGAAATCACAAAGAAAGCAGTGTGGGGGAGCGGGGAGAGTTAAGAGTTTAATCCCAGAAGACCTGGGTTCAAGTCTAAACTCTACCATGAAACAGCAGCTGCTTCATTGGGGGAAACTGCATGTTCTACAAGGCTCAGACAAGATCATACTTGACGGCACTTTGTACAGACAACATTAGGTTGGAACAAGTATTTACTTTACACGGCAGTAGTTACAGTTGTCACAGGTCAACAACTTTGAGTTGATTCAGTGATTCTTCGCTCAGGGTGATTTTGTCTCCCACGGGACACTGGGCAATGTCTGGAGACATTTATGGTTGTCACAACTTGGGGGCGGAGAAGGCAATGGCACCCCACTCCAGTACTCTTGCCTGGAAAATCCCACAGATGGAGGAGCCTGGTGAGCTGCGGTCCATGGGGTAGTGAAGAGTCGGACACAACTGAGCGACTTCACTTTCACTTTTCACTTTCGTGCATTGGAGAAGGAAATGGCAACCCACTTCAATGTTCTTGCCTGGAGAATCCCAGGGACGGGGGAGCCTGCTGGGCTGCCGTCTATGGGGTCACATAGAGTCAGACACGACTGAAGCGACTTAGCAGTAGCAGCAACTTGGGGGAGGGGACACTACTGACATCTAGTGGGAAGAGGCCAGGGATGATAATGCTAAATATTCTAAAATGTGCAAGACAGCCCCCTAAACAAAGTCCGAAATGTCAATAGGGCCAAGGCTGAGAAACACTGGTTTGGAACACATTCATGCGTCATAGCAAATCAGGAACAGAGGTGGTGCTCCATACACATTTGTTGAATATATGAAGAGAGAAACAAAGGATGATCAAACCTTACAATGTGGCTAATCTGAGCAAGCAATGTTAGGATAAGTAAACAAGATATAAATAGGCCAGGATGACTGAGGGTAAGCAACATCCTTGGAACTTGACATGCAGTTCATGGTCCAACCTCAGCCTCACTTAGGCACTGTCAGAAAGAATCCCAGAGGCTACCTAAAGCTACTGAATCAGACTCTGCACTATAACAAGGTCCTGGTGATCTGCAGGCTTGTTAAAGCTTGAAAAACACCCTCCAAAAGCCTATACTTAAAGGCTCGTTAATTTCCAATAGCAGCCCTAGAATCTGCCTGCCAGTGCAGGGGACACAAGTTCGATCATTGGGTCAGGAAGATCCCCTGGAGAAGGGAATGGCAACCCACTGCAGAGGGTGGAGAGGAGCCTGGCAGGGTATAGTCCATGGGGTTGCAAAGAGTCAGACACGACTCAGCGTGCACACACACACACATTCCAAGCGCTGTGTGCAGAAGCTAAGGTGTCTTTAAGATGAGCCCAGCTGGAGCATGCCTCTTGAATGTAACCCAGCTCCATCCACAGGTGGCCTTTCCACCTGGATACTCTCCATTTGGATAACAGAGAGTGCATCCCCCAAGCACATTAGCAAATCTTCTCACTTTGTTCACAAGTACAGCACTGAATGTAATGAAATATGGCACATTATCAATACCCCCTATGCAGAAACTGCACACAATGCCAAAGCTGAAGGATTCTTTGAAGGGGAAAAGAAAACTCTATTGCAATGTTTATTTGGAGCTTGATTGCTTCATTGCTCCTTGCCCTCCAGGTGAAGGGGCAGCCAAGAAAAACACATTCTGTGTGATACTGTGAGCTTGGAGAATGTTCTGAATGCTGCTCAGTCTGTGACTTGTTGCACTGAGAGGGGAAAAGAAGGCCCTGCATCAGCTCCAAAGCCAAACATTTCCTCCAATCAGGATTCTCCTATTCCTTCTTCAAAGAATGAGAGGTCATGAGAACTCAGATTTACCCAGCATTGACTAAGTGTCATGGTGCTCTTCGAAGTATTTCACCTATATAAGCTCATTTAATACTTACATGCCCTGTGAGGTAGTAGCTCTCAATATCCCCATTTCACAGATGAAGAAACTTCAGCACTGAGAAGTTAAGTAACTTTCCCAGGTTCAGATATTGAGGAGCAGTGAAGCCAAGATTTGAACCTACGACATCTGGCTTCAGAGTCACTGCTCATAACCCCTCCACCGTCCTGTCCCTCCACTGTCCTGTTTACACTCGACTATGCATTAAGGACTCTCAGAGGATTTTCTAAGAATCAATAAGATGACATTTCTGCCCTGATGGAATATCCAGTCTGGTGAAGGGAGAGAGTTAAACAGGTAAAACACACCATACTAGGCACTTGAAGAAAAATGCACTCTTTCCTCTCTTTGGCATCATCACATCCCTCCTTATTTTCTGTCTTTATTCTAATTGGACTCAATGTTTTAGAATCACAAGACAGGTTGCAACGTATCAGTTACCTTCTAGATGATGCCTCAGTAATGGTTGAATGAATGAATGAATAAAGTAAATTCACAAGTGAATGCAGTCCCATAGTGAGGTTTTGAGAAAATAACGCACTATGAATGATTATGACTCTTACAGCCAATATCTGTGGGTTTATCTTTCCTGTCCAGCACTATCTCCCAACTCCCGTCATTACTTGTGGAATCACACTTTCCCCCAACTCTATCCATACAGTTCCCACTGGAGCTGCCAGGACCTGGCGCTGCAGGACTTCAGGTAGTTAAAACTGTGTGAGAGGGAAGAAAAAAATGGGATCTGCTGGCATCTACTTTTTCAATGACAGGGAGAAGACTTGCCTGCAATAAGAGGGCTGCATAAAGCTTTATGCTAATGTGCAGCCCAGAGGCAAAGATGAGAGATGGACAGAAATTACTTCTGACATTGTTCAAGTCACTATTTCCACACACTTAACCTCTCTGAGCTTTCATTTTCTTTCTGTAAAATAAGGAGGGGGAAATTACATCCTAAAAGGCTATGTATCACCTCTGTTCAAGGAAGAAGGGCCTGACTCCAACCAGGCAATGTCCGAGCAACATTGACCCTCCCTCCTATAATCATCCTCACAGCCCCAACCACCAGAAAGCAAGGCCAGTCGAAAGAATCCGGTTCCTTTGGTTCCTGAGTTCTATCGACTCCTCCTGATAAACACGCATAGGTAAATATGCAGAAAGGATTGCCCTGACAGGCAGCAGTTTGTCTCAGGTGAATCTCATGTTAGTCATGAATAAAATGGAGATATAAGTGTACATAACTGGTTTCCTATGTTTGGGGACACCATGAGCCATGTTTCAGGGTCTGCTCACCTGGAAGGGCTCAGCATTCAAATTCTGCTCTTGTAGGGCTGCAAGCCCATGCCCACTTGACTCTCACCAAACATCTGGCCCAAACAAGGTGGTTTCCCATGCTCATGACTAAGTTATAATGCTCTTGATGAAACAGCACAGTAGCATCACTGAGTTCCAACCACAGTACCAAGCATAGAAACGGCCTCTAAAATTCCCTATACCCATAGTTTTCACAGTTTTCCCTGAGGAACCTCAAAGGTCACCTGGGGAGAAGCAGGGAGGTTAAATGTGATGGTCCTTGTTCTATTGCAGCTCTACTCAGATGTGATATAAATCTGTGAGTTTTGCAAATATTAAGGTTCTCCAGAAAACAGAACCAATAGGAGATAGATGGATGGATGGATGGATAAATGGATAGATAGAAAGATGAGGAGGTTTACTGTAGGAATAGGCTCAAGAGGTTGTGGAGACCGAGAAGTCCTACAATTTGCCATCTGGAAACTGGGAAAGCAAAAATCCAGTGGTGTATTCAGTCCAAGACTAAAGGCTTGAGAATCAGAAGAGCTGATGGCATAAATCCCTGTCTGAGCCTGGACATCTGAGAATCAGGAAAGGATGGCTGTCTAAGCTGAAACAAGATGAATTTGCCCTTCTTTCACCTTTCTGTTCTATTTGGGGCCACAGTGGGTTGGACGATGCTCACCACGTTGGCGAGGAAGATCTTTACACGACCTTCTGATTCAGATGCCAATCTCTTCCACTGACATCCTCACACAGACACCCAGAAATAATGTTTACTAGCTCTCTGGGTATCCTTTAGCCTGGTCAAGTTGACACATAAAACTAATCATCAACATAACAGGTAATACTTGTGACATTCTATTTTATTTAAAATGAAAAGGGCAATAATGCCTCACTAAACCAGTGTCATGATCTCTTCATGGGTCCCAAACTGAAGTTCCAAAAGCATTGTTCTGACATGCCCACAAAGCACCTCCTAGTTTGGATCAGCTTAAGTTCATTACATCAAAGTTCGCAAACTGGTTCCTACCAGTTGGCGAGTTCAGTTCAGTTCAGTCGTTCAGTCGTGTCCGACTCTTTGCGACCCCATGAATCACAGCATGCCAGGCCTCCCTGTCCATCACCAACTCCTGGAGTTCACTCAGACTCACGTCCATTGAGTCCGTGATGCCATCCAGCCATCTCATTCTCGGTTGTCCCCTTCTCCTCCTGTCCCCAATCCCTCCCAGCATCAGGGTCTTTTCCAATGAGCCAACTCTTCGCATGAGGTGGCCAAAGTACTGGAGTTTCAGCTTCAGCATCATTCCTTCCAGAGAAATCCCAGGGTTGATCTCCCTCAGAATGGACTGGTTGGATCTCCTTGCAGTCCAAGGGACTCTCAAGAGTCTTCTCCAACAGCACAGTTCAAAAGCATCAATTCTTCGGTGCTCAGCCTTCTTCACAGTCCAGTTGGCGAGGGACACATTTAATCTGAGCCTCACATAGTTGGCCAGCTTGATGTTTAAAAAATATATAATTTCCAAAAGCTTTAAATGGAGACATGTACATTCTAGGATTCTAGGCTAGAAGGGGAAAAGGTAGAGGGGGACAGGAAATAAACAGAAGGTGGTACAACACGGGGTCTACAGGTCCATGTAGCTACAACTGGCTAGAGTTGCGTAGCAGCCAATGAGTTATATGGAACATCTCCCTTCCTGTTGACCAAGGTTCTTTTTGCTTATGGCAACTCCACTAATATGAAAAAGGATGTCTGAGTTTGCTCTCTCCACGATAGGTCTTCCCTCAAAATACCAGTCTGAACAGGAAGCAATTCCAGGACCACAAGGGCTCACCCCAAGGTCACCAAGCCCTTTCACATGTCAAACCTCCTCTGTAAATACCTCCTCACCATAGATTCTGCAAGTACAGCCAGCTCTCCTTTTGATAAATACCCTTTGCTAAGATGCAGGTCAGTGTAATTTTCCAAAAGGTTAGGCGGAGTGACTGCTCAGAGAGGGCTCGCTTATTATTTCAAATGCCACTCATCCCATTTGCTAACATTCTCTGAGTTATTTACAACTCGATTCCTGCCATACCTGCCGGAGTGCCTGACCTGCCCTCCCTCTCCCCCTCCCCTCATCATCTCTCCAGCCCTGAAATTGAAGCTGGTGGCTACAGGGCAGTGCCTTCCTGAGCAAGGGAGGCCTCTAACCTAAGTTAGAGAAGGCACTGTAATGGGTAATTTTTTCTCCAAGTCGTGCTTAAAAGTCATGAGCAAAATTCACGTACTTTGAGGCACACAAGGGGCTGTCAACTGTCTCCATGTGGCTTCTAATGTTTATTCCATTTTCATTTTGCTCAGCCAGATAAAAAAGTCAGTACTAATGTTTAAAACTAACAAGCCTCAAAAAAACATTTTATTTAATGCCCCTTAAATATGTGGGGCATTGCTTTGGGTCAGTAATTTCAGTTAAACTTTGAGGGTATGATATCCATCCCATAAGCCTGCTGAAGTTGTAACAAAAATGAAAATAAGGGCAACATTAAGATCTGTCATTTCTTCAGTATCTGCTATGTGCCAACTTGACACAAGTTTAGCTCTTTGCAAAGTAGATATATAGAGAGATGGATAGATATAGCTGTTTAACTCAGAACATCTATGCAAGTTAGGTGTCAGAGTGCTATGTCCTTTTTACAAATAAAGAATCCAGGTCTCAGAAAGCCTCAGTGATTTTCCCACGGGCACTCAGTCTTTATTGGAGCCAGGACTGGATTTCCAGACTGTCTGAATTTTCTACCCCACCCAGTGCTTCACCATCATAATTATACCAAGAAGCACCTCCCTGTAACCAGCATCTATGCCCATATATAAATCAAAGCACCAAGATTACCCAGTAAGAAAACTGTGAATATCTGTATTGTTGTGAACTTTCTTCTGGTCTGGAGCTAGAGTGGACCCAGCTTTCTTTCTCCCACAGGATCCATGGACTCTTGGTCTCACAGCCTAGAGTGGCTGAACACCTTGGCACTGGAATCAGATTAACTGAGACTGGAATCCTGCCTCTCATGTATTAGCTATTGGATGTTGGGCAAGTCATTTAAGCTGTCTGAGCATCAGTTTCCTCATCTTAAAAGAAAGGGGACACAAATAATACCTGCAGCACAGGGCTTTCCAGGTGGCTCAGATGGTAAAGAATCTGCCTGCAATGCAGGAGACCCGGGTTCGATCCCTGGGTCAGGAAGATCCTCTGGAAAAGGAAATGGCTACCCACTCCAGTATTCTTGCATAGAGAATTCCATGGACAGAGGAGACTGGTGGTCTACAGTCCATGGAGTCGCAAGGAGGCAGACACGACTGAGTGACTAACACACATAGAGTTATGATGGGAGAAAACTGTGGTATGTGTATAAAGCACATAACCCCGTGGCTGGAGCTGTGATAAATAAACGTAGATACTGTCATAATTAGCCATCTGGAGGTGATTCCTGAGCAGCTATTAGGGCCATAAATAAGAATCTCTCAGAACAGAACATGAGAGTTTTACTCCTGGAACAAATAACTACCTTCATCCCATCTCATATACTCTAACCCCATCCACCAGCAGCCATGACACCACCACCTCCTCCTCCTGGGCAAAGAGAAGCTGTCAGCCAGGTTCTGAAAAGCAGGCAACCAAGAGGCAGCCCTCGATAGTCCCAGACTATGTTTCCCAGGCTTGTTCTCAGACGTGCCACCTTCTCCACTGGGCTTCAGCTCTGGGACCCTCCGCTTCTCAGTCTGTATGGCTGAGAATCTCTCACCTGCACTAGACTTACTCGTGGGTCCTAAGAATAAATTCACTGATTTCCTTCTGTCTCTTCTTCCTTCCCCCTTGCTCTTTCTGCTTCTGCTTCTACTTTTCCTTGAATGCCCCCTTTTCACTTTTTTTTCTCCAGGTAATCAGTCTGCATTTTGACCTATGATTTCTCAGATCTGTCTAATGTTATCTGCTTCTCCATCCAGGTTCAGTACCCCTTGTAGGCTGAAAGGACTTGAACTCTCCCATCCCATTAAACATCTTCTTGTCATGATGCTCCATATGCATCTGGTCTACGTTAGTTTTCTAGGGCTGCCGTAACAAATGACCACAAGCATGGAGGTTTGAACTAACAGACATGCGTTCTCACACAGTTCTGGAGGCCAGAAGTCCAAAGTCAAGATGTCTACAGGGCCACACTTCCTCCAAAGTTTCTAAGGAATAATCCTTCCTTGCTTCTGGGGAGTCCAGCATTCCTTGGCTTGTGGCAGCATAACTTCCCCAAGCTTTGTGGTGTCCTTCTTCTATCTCTTAAAAGGACACGTGCCATTGGATTTAGGGACCATCTTAATCCAGGATGAGTCCCAACTCAACATCCTTAACTTGGTCACTTCTGCAAAGACTTTTTTCCAAATAAGGTCATATTCACAGGTTCCACCTGGACATATTTTAGGGGGGATCACCAATTTAAGCCATTCCTTGATACTAATGAGCCCAATGAAGCTTGTGACATGATAATACCCTCCTTTCACCTCTCTCCTTTACCAAAACAATGTCAAGACCTGGAGAAAAACCTTCCTTTTTATTACACAAGCCAGATCTTTCCACTCACTTCCTCTAAGTCCACACTTCACAGAAATCTAACACTGCTGGAGGAGGTTGTGTGGGTGATGTTGGGAAATGAAATAGAACCCCAGGAAGATAAAGGGGATCCTTGTCTCTGAGTCAGTCAGCTTCCTGAAGGACAAAGATCACAGTATGGAGACACAGGTCAGCCCACTGTCCACTCTCTCCAGTGAGACAGAATCTGAGGAACAGGAAGACATTCGTTGTTGTTCAGTCACTCGGTCATATCAACTCCTTGCAAACCCATGGACTGCAGCATGCCAGGCTTCCCCATCCTTCACTATCTTCTGGAATTTGCTCAAACTGATGTCCATGAGTCGATGATATCATCCAACCATCTCATCCTCTGTCATTGCCTTCTCCTCCTGCTCTCAATCTCTCCAAGTATCAGGGTCTTTTCCAATGAGTCAGCTCTTTGCATCAGGTAGCCAAAGTATTGGAGCTCTAGCTTCAGCATCAGTCTTCCCAGTGAAGTTTCAGGGTTGATTTCCTTTAGAATTGACTGGTTTGGTCTCCTTGCTGTCCAAGGAACACTCAAGAGTCTTCCCCAGCACCATTAGCACTTTCCAAAATCTGTTTCCATCATGGTTTCAAATTTTCTATTTTCAGACAAATTTAAGAAGTGCTGAGTAAATAAATTCAGACAAGTTTCCCCATTACTGAACTTGCCAGAGCTCTCAATTCAGTAAACAATGAATAGAGGTAGAAATAATTGGTGGTATTTCCCAAACTTATGGCCCAGAGAACCCCTTTACTTATAAGGCATCTCAGAGCCCTAATGTTCTTCCAAAGATACAGTGGGAGATACTGGTAAAATTCATTCTATTCAATTAAGTTGCTATCAAATCATTATTATATTAAAATCACAGTAAGTTACTCTTTCATACCCACTTGGATGACTATGACCAAAAGAAAGACTATAACTAGTGTAACTAGTGTTTGTGAGAACTTGGACCAGGAGGAACCCTTTGATCTTTCTGATGGGAATGTAAAGTTGTGCAGCTGCTTTGGGAAAAAGGTTTAGCCATTTTTCAAAGGTCAGATTTATCATATATGCCAACAATTTCACCTTTAGAAAACACACGGCCATGGTGAATGTTCATAGCAGCATTATTCATAATAACCCAAACCTGAAAACAACCCCAAAATTCATCAACAGATGAATGGATAAATAAAATGTAGAGCTGTACAATGAATTATTTTCCAACAATTAAAAAAAATGAAATATTAACACATGCTACAACATGGATGAACTGCAAATACATTTTGCTCAGTGAAAGAAGTCAGGCACAAAAGACCGCACATTGTATAATTCTGCTTATAAAGAAATGAAAAAAAGACAAACATATAGGGACAGAGAGTAGATTTAGTGGCTGCCAAGATCTGTGTTAGGATTAGGGGCTAATTGTTAATGAGTATGAGGGTTTCTACTGAAATAATGCAAAGTTTGTGAAACTGAATTGTAGTGATAGCTACACAACTCAGTAAATTTGCTTTAAAAAATCATTAAATTGTGCACTTAATATAGGTGAATTTTGTAGTATGTAAATTATGCCTCAATAAAGTTGTTTTTAAGAGTCTGTCACTGATTAATGAAATAAAATTTTATTAAGCTGAAAAAAAAATGCCTGTCAAGCTATATGCACAGCCTTATGCTTGCTCAAACAAAGACACTGAGCAAAAGTTTTTACAGTAATGAAAGATAAAGTTTCAGGTGTGAAGTTTTTCATTGCACTTCAGAAAGTTGCCTGGAAAATTCCATGGGCAGAGGAGGCTGGTAGGCTACAGTCCATGGGGCTGCAAAAAGTCAGACACAACTGAGTGACTTCACTTTCTTTCTTTCTTTCTGAAAGTTGAGCAATTTGTATATGGTACCTACGTTGTGGGTTGTGTTTGGAAGGACACATTGAAGTCTCCTTTATTGAAGGCTATGTTCCATGTAGAGGTACTTGCAAACTGGAAACACTTGTGATGAATCCCCACTTGCACACTGTACACTCAACAAAACAAGACCCAGCCCATAGAATTTATTTAAATGGTGGAGCTGATTAGAATTCCAGGACCAGTGTGATAGGAGTTCTGAGAGGGACTGGGCTCTTTGATCTGCCTGGTTCCACCCTGACTTCTTTCTAATTAGCAAAGCTTTTGAGGTTGACTGATAAGCATTCTGGGGATTGCACATGTCTGGCCACTGACTAATTAATTAATTTTTGACTTTGAGCAGTGACACTTAATTTGAAAACTTTCTACCATCCACAGATGAATGTGGAAAAGTAGGGCAAAAGATTTAAAAATATGCTAAAGGTGCCATTTCAAATCTAGTTGATTTGCAAGGGGGCAAGATGGGTCAGTGCGTTAATAAAGAGATGGATTCTGGGAGGAAGAGCTGAGGGAGGGTGTGCTAGGTCAGCTCTGCACCCACTTTGCTATGCATTTGGGCTTAGCCATGTACCATCTCTTCTTGTTTGAAAATTAGGGGTCTCCTTAACATCCTCATTTATTAAGTGACTGTGTGCACTGCCCATAAGAGAAAAGGGACAGAGAACAAAAATGACTCCCAGAAAGGGTATTAGGAGAGTGGACAAAGCTTATGAACAAAAACACAGGCTCTGAGACAAATACTGCCCAGGTCAAGGGTCTGCAAACTATACCCCAAGGGCTAAATCCAATCTTCCACTTGTCTTTTGTAAATAAAGTTTTATTGGAACACAGTCACACCCATTTGTGTATCCATTGTCTTTGGTTGTCTTCCTGCTACTGTGGCAGAGCTGAGTGGGTGCAATAGAGACTGTGTGACTAAAAAGTAGAACATATTTACTCTCTGATTCTTCATAGAAAATGCAATCAAATCCCTAGTTGAGATGGAGTCAGCTTTATACTTTTTTGGTATGACTGAAGAACACTGGGAACTCTTTTTATCTTAAAAGACCTCTTTTTTTCTTACAAGAAGGGAGCTAATATTCTTTGAGCACTTCTGTGTGCCTAATACTAGGCTCTTTTCTTAAAGATTAGCTTCACTGCACATCTTTGAGGTGGAGATTAACACGGTCATGTTTCAAGGGAGGACACTGAGGCTCAGAAAGGAAATCACTTGCCTGTAAGTTACAGAGTTCGTGTCTCCAACATCATAGCATGATGTCTCTCCAGTAAGTTAACATTAAAGCGAATGTTTTGGCAAGAGGCTCCCTCAGTCATCCCCTTTTAAAGGGTCAAAGAGCTTTGGGAACAAATTTTAGAGGGATGTATTTGATCAGATTTATTCAGTCAAATTTGTGCCAACTCTTATTTTTTAAACTTGGAGAGAATTCCCTCTACTAATGTCCCTCTTGAAGCAGAATCAAGATTATGCCATACAATTTTAACAAATCTTTACCAAATTGGGAGGATTTCAAAATTTTTCACAGAGAGGAACTCATGGCTGCCACCAGAATCACTGCCTCTCTAGTGAAAATCCTACAAATGGAGCTCTTACTCTGCCCAGCCCCAGATGCAAAGGAGCCCCCTCTTCAGCCCAAGGCCTTCTCAATTTCCACCCCAGGATGCTGATCAGAGGACAGACCCTTCCTTCGGAAGAAATCCCCACTCCAACCACACAACAGGCTCCACCCTCAAAGGTCCAGACAAGGCATGAAACAACTTCACAGCATACTTCTAAATGTCTGGGGTTAGTCACTAAGCTGGAAGGGCTATACCAAGGCCAGTCTAACTCATGTTCAAAATCCTTTCTCCAGCTTGAGGAAAAGAGATCAGGCTTGATCAGACTGCCCTTCGGGAGGGATTCTGGAGCCCTGATCACCTCTAAACAAATGTCTAGGAAAAGAAACATTTATTTCTTAAGAGCAAATAATAAGTTTTTAGTATCATCCAACCTAAATCCATTTTTTTCTAAGAGAGGAGCAAGTTTCCTCTAACTCTAAAGAAGGATAAACACAATCTTAACTTCCATCACTAAATAGAACTCTGAGCATTTCAGGCTTCAGTATTTAATAGTGAGCAAGGTGGACAAAGGTCCATAGAGTCAAAGCATAGTTTTACCAGTAGTCATGTACGGATGTGAAAGTTGGACCATAAAGAAGGCTGAGCATCAAATAATTTATTTTTTTCAGCTGTGGAGTGGAGAAGGAAATGGCAACCCACTCCACTATTCTTGCCTGGAGAATCCCAAGGATGGGGGAGCCTGGTGGGCTGCCATCTATGGGGTCGCACAGAGTTGGACATGACTGAAGTGACTTAGCAGCAGCAGCAGCAGTGGTGTTGGAGAAGGCTCTTGAGAGTCCTTTGGACTGCAAGGAGATCAAACCAACACATTCTAAAGGAAATCAACCCTGAATATTCATTGGAAGGACTGATGCTGAAGCTGAAGTTCCAGTACTTTGGCCACCCGATCCGAAGAACTGACACATGGAAAAGACCCTGATGTTAGCAAAGATTGAGGGCAAGAGGAGACAGGGGCAACAGAGGACGAGATGGTGGGATGGCCTCACTGACTCAATGGACTTGAGTTTGAGCAACCTCTGGGAGATAATGAAGGACATGGAAGCGTGTCATGCTGCAGTTCATGGGGTCACAAAGAGTCACCCACAACTTATCAACTAAACAACAACAACAAAGGTCACTTAGAGCTCATATGGCATCTTTGTGCAAATTAGAAAGCAGCTGCCTCATCCCTGCAGATGCACCATGTGACAGGCGCACTGTGTCTGACGGTCAGAGCTGAGCCATGCCCTCCTCTAGGTGGACGTACCTCACTTTAGCGCTCAGAGCTGGACAAAGAGATCACAGGCTGGACTTCAGTGTTACCACTGTGCAGTAAACAACTTGCACGGCCATCCATGACTCCTCCTGGGCTTTCTTGAGAATACTCGGCCATTTCCCTTTATATCTGTTTCACTACTGAGCCCATTCCAATGATTCTTTTTCCCATAAATAGAGAACATCTGCAGAAAGCTTAATTAATAGCCACCTCTAGAGGGGGGAAAATGGTGGGATTTACAACAAAATAATTCAGAAGCCCTGAGTTGAATTCACAACTCAGTCAGTTGCCAGCTGTGTGATCTTAGACAAGTCCCTTGGCCTCCCTGAGGTTTTCATCCTCAGGGAGGATGAAGGTGAAGTTGCTCAGTCGTGTCCGACTCTTTGCGACCCCATGGACTGTAACCTATTAGGCTTCTCAGTCCATGGGATTCTCCAGGCAAGAATACTGGAGCAGACTGCCATTTCCTTCTCCAGAGGATCTTCCCAACCCAGGGATCGAACCCGGGTGTCCCGCATTGGAGGCAGACGCTTTAACCTCTGAGCCACCAGGGAAGCCTTTCATCCGTCAGTAACATCAGTTGGAAGCATTGATAACAACACTACCAAGATCTCAAAGATGTTTAAAATCTCTAAGTGGAAAATGTAGAATGACTCAGTAAACCTAAAGTGTCTGTAGATATTAAGCAGTAACCACATATAAAGGCAGAAACAACACATGAAATCATTCATGCTTCCATCTACAGCCATTCTTTCCATTCCTGCTGTTTCTGGCTACAATATTCTTCCAGCAAAATCTGAGAAGGGCCATTAGTTGTCCCTGGTTTCCAAAAGGGTCATCCAAGTAATAAAGTGTTTCCCGTGTGGAAGGTAATTAGCTCTCGAAGTCTTTCCATCCCACCTGATCAATCAGACTAAGCACTGAACACTCCCATCCCTAACGTGCATAAAGCTGAATTGTATGTATGCCTTACCATTATGGAACAGTAACGCACTGCTTTCAGAGTTGGTCACACGAGCTGAGGAGTCATCAAATTTTTTCAAGTCACCACCCTGACTGATGATAAGATGTTTGACTAGAATTTTTAATTCTTGAGAAAACAACAGAAAATGAAAGTATGATATCAGCATCTGCGTGGCCCATCAAGGTTATCTAAAGTCTTCCGTGGAATCCATTGCAACTGGGCTCTTGATCCAGGCCTTTCCACTGCTGTATCCACAATCCAGCCTCATCGACTGGGCTGGATTTCCACTGCTGTATCCACAATCCAGCCTCATCGACTGGGCTGGATGTAAGTATCAAACGCAAGGCCCATTTTTCTTTGTCAGAGGCTCCCTGTGCAAGGAGATGTTAGACACCTCAGCAACCCACCCAAGCATAGATACGTACCCCTTTCCTCCTCTCCTGGAAGACAAGTTATTAAAAAGATGTATTTTTGAAAGCTGCCTTCTCTGCATGTACCGTCAACATCAGCAAATAAAGGGGGAGGGATGAAAAGGCAATGCAAGGGCCATTCAAAGGCGGGGGGTAGGGGGGTGTGCCTCCCAGAGCACAGTTTAAGAAATGATCAATGGCTGTGTCAGAGGCAGCGATAAGACGTGCTGAGCTTATCAAAAACTGAAGCTCTGATGACAGAGTTCACATGTGGCTGGAAGATAAGAGAGGCCGCCTTCTTCTCTCCCTCTTTTCTCTACCAAAGACCCTGTTTTAATTTCTCACTCTGCAGGTTCCATTTTCAGTCCCAATGGAGACCATGGAGCCTCGTTCAACTCCCTCTCTAATCTCACTGTGAATGTTTCCAGGAGACTGTGATTAGCAGATGTCCACTTCAGTGCTATTTGGGAAGTTTTGTATGAGTGGTGCTGAAGATCCAAATACAGCAGCAGGTTCCAGAAACACTGGGCACCAGAGAAAGGAGGAGGAAGGGCAATAAGCTGGAGGCTGAGAACCATATATATCCATCTGGGCTCTACCACAAATATGCTTTGTGACCTTACATTGGTCACATCATCTCCCCAGACAGGAATTTCTACTTCTATAAAATGGAAGGAGATGGACTGTGTTCTCAAGAATCTTCTCACTAGGGATTTCCACAGTGGTTCAGTGGCTAAGACTCTGCACTGTCAATGCAGCAGGCCCAGAGTTTGATCCCTGATCAGGGAACTAGATCTCATATACCACAAATGAGAGCTCTCATGATGCAACTAAAGATCCTGCATGCTGCAGCTAAGATGCAGCCCAGCCAGGTACAGAATTAAAGAAATACTTTAAAAGAAGAATGTCTTCATCTAGAAAAGATTCTTCACCTTCATCCCCGCTCTCTGGGAACAAGGCTTGGAGGCCACCAAGCAGCAAACCCAAGGCCACGGTCCTCACCCCTCTGCTCTGTCCAACGCACTAACAGCACCTAGTTAGTCATCTCATGACAAAACGCCATAGCCCGGGTGGCTTTCACAACAGAGACTGAATTCTCACAGTTCTGGAGGCTGGGAAGTCAGAGACCACAGTGCCAACAGATTCAGTTCTTGGCCCACTTCCGGGGTCGCAGATATCCCCACCTGTCACTGTGTGCTCACATGATGGAGAGAGGGAGAGAGGGAAGAAACTCTGGTGTTTCTTTCTTTTCTTATGAGAGCACTAATCCTATCATGGGGGCTCCACCTCATGACCTCATTTAAGCTTCCTCCTAAAACCTTATTACCTCCTAAATTAACTCTCATTGCCTCCTAAAACAACCCACTGGTAATTAGGGCTTCAAGATATGAATTTGGGAAGGAGACCATGTTCAGTTCATAACTGGTCCCAAAGTTCTTGCAAGAGGACTAGAATCCATGACAAAGTGGAAGGTCATCTGTGTATCTCTCCCCACCTCCCTCCAGTTCATCAGGTTCTCTCTCTGCTACCCACCCCTCCCCTCAGCAAGGCCATGTTGACCCCTTTGGTTATCCCTGAGCCAAAAAGATATCCTTGGACCTTATCCTAACTTCAATCTGTTTTAACTTGACCCACAACCAAAATCAATTTCTGTCCCCTTTCTCCAAAACTGAGATGAAACTAACCCATTCCAAGAAAATAGATTTCTCTTAGTTTCCCTACCAAAGGTTCTCTGACATTCTACCTTGATTAACAGAAATGGTTGCCTGGCATTCAGAAGGACCCAGAGGCCATGTCTGGGCTGAAATGAAGAGAACTGTGATTGATTAGTGCCAGGGCAGGAGAGCAATGACACAGCACAGGCTTGCATCCCTGACACCCAGAGGCTAAAGCAGTAGTTTCCAACAGGATAGTCTAGAATGCTGATTTAAGGACAGGTTTCCAGACCCCACACCAGAAATTCTGATGTAGTGTGTCTATGGTAGAGTTTGTGTGCCTAGCT
Organism: Aepyceros melampus; assembly: GCA_006408695.1. Classification (NCBI taxonomy): domain Eukaryota; kingdom Metazoa; phylum Chordata; class Mammalia; order Artiodactyla; family Bovidae; genus Aepyceros; species Aepyceros melampus. The sequence goes on along the minus strand of SJXQ01011836.1, from coordinate 181,773 downwards.
GTAAAACTGCCCCTACCTGATTATGATGTAAATCAAAGTCCACATGGCAAAAACTGGGAATGAGGTGAAGAGATAGAAATGTGAATTAGATTCACTATAGTAATCATTTCACTTATGCATGTGTGTACGTATACAAAACATCATGTTGTACACCTTAAAATACATACAAGTAATTACCTAAATGTGTGTGTGTTTAGTCGCTTCAGTCGTGTCCAACTCTTCGTGAGCCTATGGACTGCAGCCCACCAGGCTCCTCTGTCTGTGGGATTCTTCAGGCAAGAATACTGGAGCAGGTTGCCATTTCCTCCTCTAGGGGATCTTCCTGACCCAGGGATCAAACCAGAGTCTCCTGCATCTCCTGATTGCAGGCAGATTCTTTACCAATGAGTCACTGGGGAAGCCCCGATTGTATAAATAAATAGAGTTAATTTCAGGCACGAACTTTGGGGGGGACCATATTCTTGTCAGTGTTAAACACATAATGGAGGTAATTTTTTCTTTAAATTCCCTTCCCTCAAGACATGTAGCTCCAATTCTTTTTTCCATCCTACTCCACATTCCACTTATAACATGCATAATTTTGTGTATTTATAAAGCATCTTTCACTTCTCAAAGCATTTATGCATTCAGACATCCTTTTGGAATTTACGAGAGATCGACCAGCTAGGAGAGAGAGGCAACAGGATTCTTCTCTTTTGGTAAATGAGATGAACCCTTTGAAGACATGCCCAGAGAAGCATGCCACATCACACCAGGTTACGGTCAGACTGCCCTACAGCATGCCACCAGCATCGCTTTGGCATGAGGATTAATTTAGGCTAATTATTATTTTTAAAACTATTTGGCCGCACCAGGTCTTAGTTGCAGCACATAGGATCTTTGATGCTGCTTGTGGGATAGTTTAGGTCCAGAATGCATGATCTTTTTTAGTTGTGGCATGTGAACTCCTAGTTGTGGCTAAGAGTTGTGGATCTAGTTCCCTGAGCAGGGATCAAACTCTGCCCCCTTGCACTGGGAGCATGCCGCCTTAACCACTGGACTACCAGGGAAGTCCCGAGACTGATTATTTTTAAGACGCTCCCCCCCCAAACTCAGGAAGAACCTTTGACCTTCTCCTTACTGTCTAAAAGAACGTAGATAGAGGACCTGTTCCAGGAAGGAAGCATCACCATATATCATGATAGTGTAAGAAGTAAAAACTTAAAGTGACCCATTTTCAAGGGTAGCTACCTTTTGAGTGACAGCTTGCTGATGTAACAGCCATAAGGGTTACAAAGCAGGAAAGTCTGGGTGGATAAAGGGAGAGCGGAATGCTTAGAGTTCTCACACAGGCTCATTCTATTGGTGAATTCAAAACATAAGAGCGGGAGTAAGTGCACAGGAAGGGGGAAACAAGATGTTAGAGAGGGGGCCAGCCCATAAAGATGAGGGGAATGAACTTAGGTGATGTTCGGAAAGAATGTTCACCTCATAGTACTCAACCAATAAGGAACTGGCAGAGGGACCTTGCACGCTAAAATATAAAATGCTTGTAACCGCCATGGGTGTGCCCGCCCACCAGATGCGATCCTGTAAGACCATCATTAAAGCCTCACTTCCCGCTGCACCTCGTGTCTCCAAGTCCATGCTTTGGGTTTGGGCCAGTGGGCTTTATTTTCCACAATAGTACGAAGCAGGTGTGTGGGCAGAAAGGAACCTAGCCAAGTCTGTTTTAAAATTTCTTTCTGTGTCCCACTGTCTCTGCCCAACCCAGCAAACATTTGTTTACCAAACAAATTTGTTTATCAAACAAATGTTTTTCCATCTCCATATAAACTGCCTTTCTCCCTTTGGAAGTCAAAAACCACTATCCCAACATCCCCTTTTGTCTTTAGCTAAAGACCGTATTTAAGGTGATGATTTCGGCCACTTTAGCAAGTTACTCAGTTATCCAGGGTCTCTCCATGCACACATGTTATTCAACTTTTGTTTGGTTTTCTCCTGTTAACTCTGTCTCATGTGAATTTAATCCTTAGACCAGCCAGAAGAACCCGAAGAGTAGGGGAAAATGCCTTCGTTTCCAACATGTCAATTTTCACCCTGGAGCAAGGAGATTTCTCTGAGAAAACTGCCGTTCAGATACTTTCCCTTGATGGGAAAGACAAACCAATTGAGTTTGCTGGGCTAGAGCCCATCAATGCTACTTAATTCTTGTCTCCTACTCATGGAGTCCCAACACTTGGGGCGTATGGAAGTGAATGGACTATTTGATACAGTAATTCAAAGGTCAGGCTACTGTGTTCACAGACATAAATGTAAGATATAGCCTAGCACACCTGAAGAGAAATCAGTTTGTTAAAAAAAAAAAAAAAAAAAAAACCTCTAAATCAGTGATTCTCACACTTGAGCATGCATCAGAATCCCCGGAGGGCTTGTTAAAATCTCCATGGCTGGCCCCATCCTAGGGTTTCTGATTCAGCAGGCTTGAGAGTTTGCATTTCTTTTTTAAAAATTAATTTAGTTTAGTTGGAGGATCATTGCTTTGTAGTATGTGATCATTTTCGCCATGTATCAACATGAACCAGCCACAGGCATCCATGTGTCCCCCGATCCTGACGCCCACGCCCCGCCTCCCTCCCCTCCCTATCGCTCCGGGTTGTCCCATAGCACTGGATTTGGGTGCCCTGCTTCATGCATTGACCTTGCACTGGTCATCTGGTTTACATATGGCATAAATGGAATATTACTCAGCTATGAAAAGGAATGCACTTGAGTCAGTTCTCATGAAGTGGATGAACCTGAAGCCTATTAAACAGAGTGAAGTAGGTCAGCAAAAGAAAGACTAATACCATGTATTAAGGCATGTATATAGAATTTAGAAAGACGATACCAATGATGCTACATGCAGGGCAGCTAAAGAGACAAAGGTGTGAAGAACAAACTTTTGGACTCAGTGGGAGAAGCCGAGGATGGGATGACTTGAGAGAATTTGCATTTCTAACAAGCCCCTGGGTGAGACCAAAGATACAGCTGAGGACCACTGCTTCCAGAGTGTTTTTTAAGTGTCCTGTGCCTACAAGTAACCCAGAGAATAGTTAAAATGCAGATCTGGCCTCAGGACATCCCAGCTGTCTTTCTAACAAGATCCAGGTGATGCCAGCCTTGCCAGTCTGTGGACCAGAGTGAGCAAGGAGGCTCCAAGCCGCTGGCTCTCAAAGGGATTTATTTGCAACTACCCCCTTATATTAGTCACCGGTGTTTATTAAAAATGTAGATGAGAATGCAGTGATGCCAAAAAAAGTCCCATTGAGAATGACTGGACCTGCCTCGGAGGTGAAGGGATGCATCTGCCTACAGACTCACAGACAATACAGACGCAGGGTGCGCATGAACCCAACTCTGCACCCCTAGCAGGACCATCTCAGAGCCTGGAACTCAGCTCTCTTGCTTTGCACCAGAAGTGGCATCTCTGAGTCTCTTTAAAACAGCAAGTTGCAGTAATCCTCTTTAAAGGAAGAAAGAGCCAGCAACCCTATTCGACCTTGAGGTGACACAGTCTGTGTGCTGGAAACAAGCTGGATGTTCATCAGTTGGACATCCCTCAGGATATCAAGTGGAGAAGGCAATGGCACCCCACTCCAGTACTCTTGCCTGGAAAATCCCATGGATGGAGGAGCCTGGTAGGCTGAGGTCCATGGGGTTGCAAAGAGTCAGACATGACTGAGCAACTTCACTTTGACTTTTCACTTTCATGAATTGGAGAAGGAAATGGCAACCCACTCCAGTGTTCTTGCCTGGAGAATCCCAAGGATGGGGGAGCCTGGTGGGCTGCCATCTGTGGGGTTGCACAGAGTCGGACACGACTGAAGCGACTTAGCAGCAGCAGCAGCAGGATATCAAGACAGCCCCTCTCACCTTCAGCAAAAAGAGAAGGAAGGAGGGAGGGAAGGAAAGAGGGGGCAGGAGACAGAGGAAACCGTGCTCTTGTTACAAGATGGCATTCGGAATAAGGTAGAAATTCAAAACAAATACTGAACAACTTGCAAATTGCTTTTTCCTGGGACTTTTCTCTTGGCTCTTTTGGTTTCTTTGCTTTAATTGAAAGCCGTGCGTGGCAATGAGCTCACGTGATAGGCCGTGATCAGTTGTTCCAAATGACTGGAGCCATGTGATGCTCTATTTCTCATCGGTTGCAGAGCACATTTTATGTTTCAGGAACTACAGTACAATCTTTCTAACTATCATATCGCACAGAAATGACTTTGGCACTCAGGTACAATGGCACTTCCTGAGTGATGGGGGATGGGGGGAGGTCGTCTCTGGGTCAAAGATGAGCAGAGATCGTGAAAGGCAGATGGTTCCCTGTGAACCACCTGGGAAAGGGCAGAAAACTGCACTGGGAAAAACAGATACAGAAAAATGGAACACAGCACCCAGGGATCCCAGAAAAAAGGCCCAAGAATGTGGCTGAAAATTGGAGGAATTGGGGCAGGGGTCAGACATGAAGTCCCTCACTTTGTTTCCAGAGAGATTTCAACCAGCCCAATATCTTGTATGTCCTCAAGACTAGAAGCCTGTACCAAATCACTTCCCCAAATGGAGCAAGTTGTACTAATTTATTGAATCCAAATATAGAGGGTTTTTGTTTTTGTCTACTTTGAGAGTTCCGTGGACTGCAAGGAGATCCAACCAGTCCATCCTAAAGGAGATCAGTCCTGAGTGTTCATTGGAAGGACTGATGTTTGAGGCTGAAACTCCAATTCTTTGGTCACCTGATGCAAAGAACTGACTCATCAGAAAAGACCCTGATGCTGGGAAAGACTAAAGGCGGGAGGAGAGGGGGACGACAGAGGATGAGATGGCTGGATGGCATCACCAACTCAATGGACATGAGTTTGGGTAAACTGTGGGAGTTGGTGATGGACAGGGAGGCCTGGCTTGCTGCAGTCCATGGAGTCACAAAGAGTCAGACACGACAGAGCGATTAAACTGAATTGAACTTTACAACAGGTAAAAATACTTTTTCAAAACAAACCAACCAATGAACACATAGATTTACTCACAGTAACAAGAGCTAATACAAACATGGCTGTGTGATACACCTGTGAGGGTGCTCAGTCACTCATTAGAGTCCAACTCAGAGACCCCATGGACTGTAGCCCACCAGGCTCCTCAGTCCATGGCATTTTCCAGGCAAGAGTCCTGGAGTGAGTCACCATTTTCTACTCCAGGGGATTTTCCCCACCCAAGGATCGAGCTCGCGTCCCCTGTGTCAGCAGGTGGATTCTTTACCACTGAGCCCCTGGGAAGGGCTGCATGACAGACACTGGGCCAGTAGTCTGATTTAGTCCCCTCAATCATCATACAAAGCAGGTATTATTATTTCCGTTTTAAAAGCAGAAAACAGAGGCAATAGCTTATTCAAAGCCACACAAGTCATAAATAGTAGATCAGAGAGACCAGATCCTGAAACCAGAGTTCTACTCTGTTCTCCTTTGGTAGTAAGATGCAATCAGATATGGGAACCCCTATATATTGCTATTATATATGTGAAATGTATAATGATTCAGTTGCTTTAGAAAACAGTAGCAGTTTCTTACAATGATAAATGAAATTTACCATATGTAGAAAGGAACCAGCAATATCATTTCTAAGTGTTGATCCAAAAGAAGTGAAAACATATGCCCATAGAAAACTGAGATGAATGCTCACAACAGTGTTACCAAAAATAGCCCCAAATCGAAAACCACCCAAATCCCAACAACTGGAGAAGAAATAAACAAAATATGGTATACCCAAACAATGGAATACAATTCAGCAATAAAAAGGGATGAGACACTGAAATATGCTACAACATGGATGAACCTCAAAAATATTATGCTAAGTGAAAGATGCTAGACAATGCAAATGACCACATATTGTATAATGCCACATGAAATATAGCAAAGCTAAATCCATGAGACAGAACAAAAATTATTGTTGCTTGGGGCTGGGGATAGGAATGGTAGTGACCACAAAACAGCAGAAGGGATATTTTCAGGGTGATGAAAGTGTTCTAAAGTTGGGTTGTGATGATGGTTGCACAACTCTATATATTCACAACTTATAATTGTGCTATTAAAATAGGAGAATTTTAAAATATGTAAATTATACCTTAAAAGCTTTTTAAAAAATGTAAAAAGCTTAAAAAAAAACCTAAAATCTAAAAAAACAAATTAGACAAAAGAAATGACCATTGATCTGGCGAATGATGACATGATAAGCATGTATTAAGCACTGACCAAGGTGCCCTCATTTAGTCCCTGCAACAAGGCCTCCCTGCCACCCTCAACCCTGGTTCTACAATGTCACTTCAAGCACAGGAATTCTCATGTTCCTTGCTCCCAACACAGAAGCTGAGAGGCAGGAGCCTCTCAGTAAATACTTGCAGAATCATGCAATATTGCATCATAATCAAAAGATCAGGCTCTGGACAATAGACAGAGAGTGAGTCAAAGCCTGACATACTAGTATAGTCCTCTTGCCAGTTTCTACCACCACATTACTAGGGTTGCACCAAGATACAAGGGGATCCAGAATATTTAACTTTCCCCCACTATTGCAACAGGGGAAAGTTAAATACTCAGTTGGATCCCCTTGCACCTTGGTACAACTCTAGTATTGAGGGAAGGGCAGGTCCTAAGAAATGTTTTTGCTTTCCTGATAAAAGCAACTGTTTCAGCCGGTGCCATCCCTGTCTCCTTCTTCCTGACTTGGACACAGATCTGATGTTAGGAGCACAACAGCTATTTTGTGGACATGGGAGAAGAGGAATCACAAAATTCTGGCCTCTTATTGTTGAACTTTTTAAATACCACCAGTGGCTACACACCACTAGACTTTCTGACATGTGAAAAAAGTCTCATTTAAGTCTTGTTTGAATTTTTCTATTACTTATACCTGAGAGCATAGATTAATTAGTATTATTTGAAGCAGAACAACAGTAGTAGTTTTTCCTTATTAGAATGCCTTAGGTTTCTCTTGCTTTCCTGCTCTCTCTTCTAAATCGTGTCTAAGTCCTTTGGTGTCTGACTAGAAGACTCAGAGGCACATTGAGTTGTCCCTACTTTAGCTCTGGGTTGTTTTTTTTTTTTAATAATTTTATTTTCTTAATTTATTTTTGGCTGTGCTGGGTCTTCGTTGCTGTGTGAGCATTTCTTAAGTGCATGGAACAGGGCCTACTCCCTAGTTGCATTGCGCAGCTTTCTCTTTGTAGTGGCTTCTACCGCTGTGGGGCATGGGCTCTAGGGCATGCGGGCTTCAGTAGCTGCAGTTCCAGGTCTTTCGAGCCCAGGCTCAATAGTTGTGGTGCAAGGGCTTAGTTGCTCTGAGGCACATAGGATCTTCCCAGATCAGGGATCGAACCCATCTCTTGCATTGGCGGGTAGACTCTTTACCACTGAGCCACCAGGGAAGCCCTAGCTCCAGTTTTAAATTTGCATTTGGAATTCCTCTTTCCTGATGCTAGATTCACTGGAAATGTCCCAAAGCAGCAGCCCAATGGGAAAAAATTGAGTCTAATTTCAGAAAAGACAAGCCCATCTTCTTTCCTCACCAGCAGTCTCATAATACAATGATAATTATCAGTAATAATAATAGACAGTTAATATACATAATTCTCCATAATCAATGCCCCTCACTATGAGCATTCTTCATTGTTCCCACCTCTGATCTTTGTGGAAGAAGGAAATTTCATTGCAGCATCTTCCAGAAACATGCAAATGGCCCTTCGACTGGCCACCCTGATGTCAATTCCTTCACTATTTTCAGAATAGGAGTCAGAACATCGAGCAATCACCAGTGGCACCAGACTGCCTTGCCCCTCTCTGCAGTGAGACTGACACTGTCCTAATCTCCAGATTTACACTGACAGAAGGAGACACCAGGCAGGCACCACGGAAGATCAGGATGGAGAAGCTCCTGAAATGTGACAATAATATCCAATGAGTGATCAGATGCTGTGGGACCCGGTGCCGTGGGATGTATTCTTAGAAGACAACGGGGATTAGGGGACGGGACACAGAGATTAGGGGACTATGGCAGAAAGCTTCAACATAACTCCCTAATGATCTCCTCCCATTATGTGTGAGCCAAGTCAGGAGATTCTCTCTTAACAAATAGAATGTGGCAAGAGTGATGGGCTGCACCTCGGTTACTAGGTCACAAAAACCTGTGGTTCCCATCTTGTTAATATTCTCTCTGGCTCTTCTCACAAGCTTGCTCTGGTGGAGACGGCCACACTGCAGAGAAGAAAGAATGTCCTCTGCCAATAGCCAGCAACGAGCTGAGACTCTCTGCCTGACAGCTGATGAGGAAGCAAATCCCACCAAAAAAACACTGAGTGGGCTTGGGAGCAGAGTCTGCTCACTGTAGAGAAGAAAGGATGGCCTCTGCCAATAAACAGCAATGAGCTGAGACACTCTGTCTGACAGCTGATGAGAAAGCAAATTCCACCAAGAAATACTGAGTGGGCTTGGGAGCAGAATCTGTTCCAGCTGAACTCAAGATGTTAAAGTTCCGCCGACAACTTGATTGCAGACTGTGAGAGACCCTGAAGCACGGGGTCCGGCTAAGCCATTCCTAGATTCCTCACCCACAGAAACTGTGCTGCTTATAACTGCTAATTTGGGAGTCATTTGTCATGTGGCAATACAGGGAAAGAGTCATTATGATATATTTTTATTAATTTTTATTGGAGTAGAGCTGCCTTATAATGTGGCATTAGTTTCTGCTGTACAGCAAAGTGAATCAACTCTATGTAGACATCTATCTCCTCTTTTGGGGATTTCCTTCCCATTTAAGCCACCAGAGAGCATCAAGTAGAGTGCCCTGTGCTATACAGGATTTCATATCTGTTTTATACACTGTTGTTGTTATTCAGTCACTCTGTCCTATCCGACTCTTTGTGATCCCATGAACTGAGGTACTCCAGGCTTCCCTGTCCTTCAAAATCTCCTGGAGTTTGGCTAAAACTCATGTCCACTGAATCAGTGATGTCATCCAACCATCTCATCCTCTGTCATCCCCTTCTCCTCCTGCCTTCAATCTTTCCCAGCATTTGGGTCTTTTCCAATGAGTCAATTCTTCCCATCAGGTGGCCAAAGTGCTGGAGCTTCCATTTCAGCATCAATCTTTCCAATGAGTATTCAGGGTTGATTTCCTTTAGGATTGACTGGTTTGATCTTCTTGCTGTCAAAAGAACACTCAAGAGTCTTCTCCAGCCACAGTTCAAAAGCATCAGTTCTTCAGTGCTCAGCCTTCTTTATGGTCCAACTCTCACATCCATACATGACCACTGGAAAAACCACAGCTTTGACTAGACGGACCTTTGTCAGGAAACTAACGTCTCTGCTTTTTAATACACTATCTAGGTTTGTCAGAGCTTTTCTTCCAAGTAGCAAGCACATTTTAATTTCATGGCTGCAGTCACTATCCACAGTGACTTTACAGCCCAAGAAAACAAAGTCTGTCACTGTTTTCATTGTTTCCCCATCTATTTGCCATGAAGCGATGGGATTGGATGCCATGATCTTAGCTTTTTAGTGTTGAGTTTTAAGCCAGCTTTCTTGCTCTCCTTCTCACCTTCATCAAGAGACTCTTTTAGTTCCTCTTTACTTTCTGCCATAAAGGTGGTGTCATCTGCATATTGAGGTTATTGATATTTCTCCCAGAAATCTTGATTCCAGTTTGAACTTCATCCAGCCTGGCATTTTGAATGATGTATTCTGCATATAAGTTAAATAAGCAGGGTGACAATATATAGCCTTGATGTACTCCTTTTCCTATTTGGAACTGGTCTATTGTTCCATGTCTGATTCTAACTGTTGCTTCTTGACCTGCATACAAGTTTCTCAGGAGGCAGGTAAGGTGGTATTCCCATCTCTTGAAGAATTTTCCAGTTTGTTGTGATCCACACAGTAAAAGGCTTTAGCATAGTCAATGAAGCAGAAGTAGATGTTTTTCTGGAATTCTCTTGCTTTATCTATGACCTGACGAATGTTTTATACCTGCTGCTGCTGCTGTTGCTAAGTCGCTTCAGTCGTGTCCAACTCTGTGCGACCCCATAGACAGCAGTCCACCAGGCTCTGCCGTCCCTGAGATTCTCCAGGCAAGAACACTGGAGTGGGTTGCCATTTCATTCTCCAATGTGTGAAAGTGAAGAGTGAAAATGAAGTCGCTCAGTTGTGTCCAACTCTTCATGACCCCATGGACAGCAGCCTACCAGGCTCCTCTGTCCATGGGGTTTTCCAGGCAAGAGTACTGGACTGGGGTGCCATTGCCTTCTCCTAGTAGTATGTATATGTCAACCCCAATCTTCCAATTTATCCAACCCCTACCCCCTGCCCCCGCCTTGGTGTCCATATATTTGTTTTCTACATCTATGTGTCTATTTCTAGTTTTAAAATAGGTTCATTTATACCATTTTTCTAGATCCCACACATATGATATTTTTAAGTGAAAATAAACACAAACTCTTTGAGTACTCAAAGTCTTTCTCTGATCTATGTTATAAGAAGGGTTTTGCAGTTGTTCTGTTTGGAGATTTTTTTTTTCTTTTGTTTCTTGCTTGTTTTATTTTGTTTTGGAGGTTTCACTATTTATTTTTGCCCAAGCAGCTACTGATTAAATCTGGGCATTTCTTGGATGAATCAAGGCAGTATCAACTGTTATAACTGTTACTATTTAATCCAAGTTTGTAATATGTCAAGCACTGTGATGAACTTTATAATTATTATCTTATTTAATCCTTATAACAAGCCAGTGAAAGAGGTGCTATGATCCCTTTTACCCCTTTCCACACATGAGGATGCAGATGTTTAGAGAGTTACAGTTCTTGCCTGAGTCACTTAACTAGTTAGTTGTGGAGCCAGGAGGCACACCCAGGGATTCTGACTCTTGGCCTGTTCTAATCACTTAGCAAAACTAAACAAGGGAAAGGAGCCAGGAAGGCTAGAATAACTTATATCAGAAAGGGCACAGGTCCAAAACGTTGTGAGTCAGGGGACAAGGAGGAGAAAAGCTGAGAAAGACTAAGTTTGAAAAGAGAAAGATTGGGGAGGGCTGGAAGGAATGATGAGGAATTGGGGTCACTGCTGCGCCTGCTGGTGGCAGTGGGAAAGGGAGAGAGGAATTAAGGCAGGGAAAGGAAGAACAGGGAGAGGAGGGGGAAAGAAATTGACTGATGATTTTGCTGTACAATATGTACATAACCCCTTTTTAGCATTTTCCAGAGATGCAGTAAAGATAGATTGAAACTACTTTCAATGTAAGAGATGGGTAATACACACAACCATAAAAGAGACGGACACTGCATCTGATTACTTTGTCTCTTTTCCATTTACAATTTCTGTGATGCCTACTGCTTCTTTGACCTCTTCTTTGTCTTCTGTGGGTCTGAGCTTATCCCTATTATTGTGAAAATCTCTGTCCTCCTTTTTCACGCAGCTGTTCCTGTCCCAGTTCCCACCCTCACCTTCTGTCTCCTGGATGATGACAACAGCCTTCTAAAACACCTTCCTGCCTCCAGTATCCCCCCCTCACCACTGAGCTGTTTCTCAATTAGTGATTAGGTGCTCACTTCGGCACATATACACTAAAATTGGAATCAATTAATGATTAGGCAACCTGTTCAGTTACAAACTTCACTAGGACATTGCTCTGCTCACACCCTTCACATATAGAATTAATTTCAAGCATCAAACTATGATATGAAAGAATACTGCCACCTCTTGTTTGGACTACAGTGATTGTTTCCAAGTAGTATCAAAAAGAAGTGAACAGTAAGTCCTCTCTCACCCCCTGATCTCCAGGATTCATATCCCAGTTCAGTTCAGTCACGCAGTCGTGTCCGACTCTTCGCGACCCCATGAATCCCAGCACGCCAGGCCTCCCTGTCCATCACCAACTCCCAGAGTTCACTCAGATTCATGTCCATCGAGTCCGTGATGCCATCCAGGCATCTCATCCTCGGTCGTCCCCTTCTCCTCCTGCCCCCAATCCCTCCTAGCATCACGGGCTTTTCCAATGAGTCAACTCTTCGCATGAGGTGGCCAAAGTACTGGAGTTTCAGCTTCAGCATCATTCCTTCCAAAGAAATCCCAGGGCTGATCTCCTTCAGAATGGACTGGTTGGATCTCCTTGCAGTCCAAGGGACTCTCACGAGTCTTCTCCAACACCACAGTCCAAAAGCATCAATTCTTCTGCGCTCAGCCTTCTTCACAGTCCAACTCTCACATCCATACATGACTATTGGAAAAACCATAGCCTTAACTAGACGGACCTTGGTTGGCAAAGTAATGTCTCTGCTTTTCAATATGCTATCTAGGTTGGTCATAACTTTTCTTCCAAGGAGTAAGCGACTGCAAATCTTATTTATACTTCCAGAGGTGTGAGACACAAATGTAAGCATTATATATAGGAGCATCAAACTTCACCCACGACAACTTACATGTACAAAAAAGGCAGCAAATATAGTCAATGGATCTTAGACAAAGGAGAAAAGAGAAAACAGTGGCAAAAAGACAGTTTCATCGTAAATGGGGCTGGAATAACTGGACAGACAAAAAAAAAATTAAAAAATATAAATAGATACAGACTTCACATTCTTACAAAAATTAAGTTAAAATGGATCATAAATCTAAATGGAAAACACAAAACAATAAAACTCTCAGAACATGTAACAGGCAAAAATCTAGATGACCTTGGGTCTGGTGATGCCTTTTTAGAAACAACACCAAAGACACAATCCATGAAAGAAATAACTGATAAGCTGGACTTTGTTCAAATTAAAAACTTCAGTCCTGTGAGAAGATAAGCTACAGACTGGGAGAAAATATTTGCAAAAGAAACATTTGATTAAAGACTATAATCCAGAGCATACAAGGAACCCTTAAAACTCAGCAATAAGAAAGCAAACAACTTGATTAAAGAATGGGTCAAAGTCTCAACAGACACCTCAGCAAAGAAGACAGACAAGCAGCAAATGAGCATATACAAAGAAGCTCCGCATCATTTGTCTTCAGGAAAATGTACACGAAAAAGACAGTGAGACCCTGTTACACACCTATTAAAATGACCAAAACCTACAACACTGACAAGGATGTGCAGCAGCAGGAACACTAATTCATTGCTGGTGGGAATGCAAAGTGGAAAAATTCCTTGGAAGACAGTTTGGCAGTTTCTTATGCAGCTAACCATACTTTTACCATGTGATCCAGCAATCTCACTTCTTGGTATTTACCCAAAGGAGTCAAACACTTATCAGTTCAGTTCAGTCCCTCAGTCATATCCAACTTTTTGTGACCCCATGGACTGCAGCATGTCAGGCTTCCCTGTCCATCATCAACTCCCAGAGTTAGCTCACACTCATGTCCATCGAGTCGGTGATGCCATCCAACCATCTCATCCTCTGTTGTCCCCTTCTCCTCCTGCCTTCAGTCTTCCCCAGCATCAGGGTCATTTCCAATGAGTCAGTTCTTCGCATCAGGTGGCCCGAGTATTGGAGCTTCAGCTTCAGCATCAGTTCTTCCAATAAATATTCAGGGTTGATTTCCTTTCAGATATTCAAAAGCAGAGACATTACTTTGCCGACTAAGGTCCGTCTAGTCAAGGCTATGGTTTTTCCTGTGGCATGTATGGATGTGAGAGTTGGACTGTGAGCGCAGAAGAATTGATGCTTTTGAACTGTGGTGTTGGAGAAGACTCTTGAGAGTCCCTTGGACTGCAAGGAGATCCAACCAGTCCATTCTGAAGGAGATCAACCCTGGGATTTCTTTGGAAGGAATGATGCTAAAACTGAAGCTCCAGTACTTTGGGCACCTCATGCGAAGAGTTGACTCATTGGAAAAGACCCTGATGCTGGGAGGGATTGGGGGCAGGAGGAGAAAGGGACGACCGAGGATGAGATGGCTGGATGGCATCATGGACTCAATGGACGTGAGTCTGAGTGAACTCCGGGAGTTGGTGATGGACAGGGAGGCCTGGCGTACTGCGATTCATGGGGTTGCAAAGAGTCGGACACGACTGCGCGACTGAACTGAACTGAACTGACTGGTTTGATCTCCTTGCAGTCCAAGGGACACTCAAGAGTCTTCTCCAATACCACAGTTCAAAAGCATCAATTCTTTGGTGCTAAGCTTTCTTTTTGACCTAACTCTCATATTCATGACTACTGAGAAAACTAGAGCTTTGACTAGACAGACTTTGTGGGTAAAGTAATGTCTCTGCTTATTCATATGCTGTCTAGGTTGGTCATAGTTTTTCTTCCAAGGAACAAGCATCTTTTAATTTCATGGCTGCAGTCACTATCTGTAGTTATTTTGGAGCCCCCAAAAATAAAGCCTGTCACCCTTTCCATTGTTTCCCCATCTATTTCCATGAAGTGATGAGACTGGATGTCATGATCTTTGTTTTTTGAATGTTGAGCTTTAAACCAGCTTTTTCACTTTCCTCTTTCACTTTCATCAAGAGGCTCTTTAATTCCTCTTCACTTTCTACCATAAGAGTGGTGTCATCTGCATATCTGAGGTTATTGATATTTTTCCCAGCAATCTTGTTCCAGTTTGTACTTCATCCAGCCCAGGATTTCACATGATATACTCTGCATAGAAGTTAAATAAGCAGGGTGACAATATGCAGCCTTGATGTACTCCTTCCCAATTTGGAACCAGCCCATTGTTCCATGTCTGGTTCTAACTGTTGCTTCTTGACCTGAAGATTCCTCAGGAGGCAGGTCAGGTGGTCTGGTATTCTCATCTCTCTCAGAATTTTCCACAGTTTGTTGTGATCCACACAATCAAAAGCTTTGGCATGGTCAATAAAGCAGAAGTAGATGTTTTTCTAGAACTCTCTTGCTTTTTATATGATCCAACTGATGTTGGCAATTTGACCTCTCTTTCCTCTGCCTTTCCTAAATCCAGCTTGAACATCTGAAAGTTCTCAGTTCATGTACTGTTGAAGCCTTGCTTGGAGAATTTTGAGCATTACTTTGCTAGCAGTTCTTTGCATTGATCACTGAGGAAGGCTTTCTTATCTTCCCTTGCTATTCTTTGGAACTCTGCTTTCAGATGGGTATATCTTTCCTTTTCTCCTTTCCCTTTAGTTTCTCTTCTTTTCTCAGCTATTTGTAAGGCATCCTCAGACAACTATTTTGCCTTTTTGCATTTCTTTTTCTTGGGCATGATCTTGATCACCGCCTCCTGTACAATGTCACGAACTTTCATCCATAGTTCTTCAGGTACTCTATCAGATCTAATCCTTTAACTCTATAGGTCACTTCCACTATATAATCATAAAGGATTTGATTTAGGTCTTACCTGAATGGTCTAGTGCTTTCCCCTACTCTCCTTGGTATTTACCCAAAGAGGTCAAAAACTTATGTTTGTACATAAACTTGCATGTGGAGGTTTATGGCATCTTTATTCATAAGCGCCAAAACTTAAAAGCAAACAGGATGTCCTTTAGTAGGTGAGGGCTTTCCAGTATTCTTGCTTAGAGAATTCCATGGACAGAGGAGCCTGGCAGGCTATAGCTGATGGATTACAGAGTTGGAAATGACTGAGCAAGTAACCCTTTCACTTTTCAGCAGGTGAACGAATGCATGTGTGCTGTTTTTTCACTTGTCTTTGACTGTTTGCAGCCCTAAGGACTGTAGCCTGCCTGCCAGGCTCCCCTGCCATGGGATTCTTCAGGCAAGAATACTGGAGTGGGTTACCATGCCCTCCTCCAAGAAATCTTTCTGACCCAGGGATCAAACCAAAGTCTCTTATGTCTCCTGCATGGCAGGTGGGTTCTTTACCACTAGCACCACCTGGGAAGCCCCAGGTGAGTGAATAAATAATCTAAATTTCATGCAAACAGTGAAATATTATTAGCATGAAAAAGAAATGCACTATTAAGCCATGAAAAGACACAGAGGAATCTTTGATGTGTATTATAAAATGAGAGAAGCCCGTCTGAAAAGGCTTCATTCACACTGTGAGCTTCCAACTATACGATATTCTGGAAAAGGCAGAAATAACAAAACGATCTGTGATTGCCAGAGGTACAGTTGGTGGGTGAGATGAATCAGCAGAACACAGAGGATTTTAGGGCATTGATAATACTCTGTATATTATAAAGGTGGATACATGTCATCATGAAGTGAGAAAAGTTAAAAGTGTTAGTCACTCAGTCGTGTCCAACTGTTTGCAACCCCATGGACTGTAGCTTGCCAGGCTCCTCTGTCATGGAATTGTCCAGGCAAGAATACCAACATGGGTTGCCATTCCTTTCTCCAGGGGATCTTCCTGACCCAGGGACTGAACCTGGGTCTCCCACACATGAGGCAGATTCTTTACCATCTGAGCCACCAGGGACACGTCATTATACTTTTGTCAAAACCCACAGAATGTGCAGCATCAAGAGTGAACCCTAAGGTAAACTATGAACTTTGGATGATTTTGATGTCTGTATAGGTTCAACCTTATTTTTCCAAAATGTAGTACTTTGCTGAGTGGTGTTGATCACGAGGGAGGCTGTGCACTGGGGCAGGAAGTATACAGTAAATCTCTGTATCTTCCTCTCAACTTTGCAGTAAACCTAAACAGCTTCAAAAATAAAATAAAATCTGTTTTAAAATTAGCAAACTTTATGTTCCCCGACTTAGTCTTGCTCAGAGCCCCATTCCACCAGTAATGTGAAAAACAGTATCTGTGCACGTTTTGGGGGGAGGCGGGATTGTTTTGTTTTTGAGTTTGGAGCAGAGAAGGGTTTATTGAAGGACCAAGCAAGGAGAAGGGTGGCTCAAGTCTCACAAACCTGAGCTCCCTGAAGGGTTTTGGAAAAGCATTTTTAAAGGTCAGGTGAGAGAGGCAGATCATAGGGTCTGTGATCACCTCATGCACAAATCTCTGATTAGCTGATGGTGAGGTAGCAGGGTGCTGCCACAGGGGTTAACATTACCAACCCTTAGGCTCCTGGAAGTCTGGAGGGCCTGGGGGCTACGTGCTCTTGGTCATCAAGTAGTTAACATCTTCCATTTGGTGGGGTTTTCATATTTGCAAAACAGCTTAGAAATGTTCATCAAATGCTATTATCAAGGGACTTCAGAGAGGAGCTAAAGTAGAGGGTGTGGGGCAACATTTGTCCTGGGAAGGCCCCACGGGGTCCTGCTTGGTTACAATTCTCCCCCTTTTCTTTGACATTCTCAATCTTGAGGAGAACAAGTTTTGAACAAGAAAAGGAACAAAGGTTCAATAACGAGATTTAATCTTAAATTTGACAGAGTTATCCACAACATCCTGCTCAGTTTACAACTCCAGCAGACACTGCTTTGAGAATAGCTGGTGGTTTCTGAATCTGACACAAAGTACTGTCACAGTTACTCCATGTTTACTTCCAAAGCATTTCCCTCCTCCATGGCCAAAGCAGATGTCACACTAGTGATTTCAGTGCTTTTCTGGATATGAAAGGATGCAAGAATTTGGACTCATAAAATCTTCTGAAAATATCTATCTGGAGGCCTGTTCTGTCAGTTTTCCCCAGAGCACAGAGTGCCTCATTCCTGACCCCCACCCTGAACTCCTTTCAGGGGATGTTGAAGGTCAGCAGCTGCAGTGGTTCATGATTTAATCCTTATAGAGATGGGAGGCAAGTTCCAATTTTCAGTTGGCAGGGTCTCTTCAGGGTCATAAATTTGACCATGGTATGAAGGGCATTTCATGACCATTTTGCCCCATGTGCTAAGAATGATCATTCCCAGGACTGAAGAGATTGCACTGCTAGGCCACTCAATGTGCCATTACTGGACTAGGCCTTATTAACATAATGTGACAGTTTTTGATTTTTTTTTCATATCCTCATATCAGGAAGTATAAAACAGTTGGTTCAGACTTTTTAGGAATAGTATTCAATCAAGTCTGAGGTTCAAACTCCATACCAAAACTGTTGCCATCTTCCACAAGAAGTCACCTGGGGTCAGAAGAACATGTACGTGTTCTCAAAGGAGGATGGAACCCTGAGGCCCACCTGACATCCTTCAGGACTTTTCTGGCACCTGCAACAGTATGGCTGAGACTGGCCTGTCTCTGGTGTCTCTAGATGGGAAGGCGGATCTCTCAACGTTTGGACTATCATCCTGTGACCCACCTGTAGTTTGGGCCACTTACCTCTTGTTGCCAAGTCCATATCTTCTGAGCCCTCCTGGCTCTGATCCCAGATGGTCCATAAGTTCCCCCAGTATCTTCACATCCCCCTGCTGGAACTCATGGGGACCTCCAGACACAGGGCTTCAGGGAATCCATTCCCCCATAATCCTCTCTGGCAAATGCCAACGGTGTGAAAATATTTACTCTGCACTGCAGGAAATCAGGAAAGTGCCCCACCAAGCTCTGAAAGACCTCCCAGATTTATCTTCCTGATTCTAATGCTACTTCTGGTGTATCCATCGGGAAGCATGCATTTGAGACACACAGGTCTTTCTCCTTCCCATCATCTCTGTTGCTCCTTCCAGGACCAGAGGATTTTCCTAGAGCACCTCCAGCAAGCAGGACACCATGATTGGTCATGAAACTCCATGCTCTCCATTGGCCAGGCTTGTACCCTGGTATGTAAAGAGCTTTTTGGAGTTTAGAAAGGGCAAACAAAAAAATATACAAAATTTCATCTCAGTGAAGTTTGGCTTCAAAGATTGCTTTCTTGCCATTCATTGGGGCAGAAAAGAAATGTCATTTTTGAGACTCAAGACTGAATCTCTCTGTTCATTCCATGTGGCTCTCTCCTCCAGGACAAAAGCCCTGAGGCTTGGCTTCATAACCCAAAAGGGTGCCATGAAGAAAGAAATTGGCTTCTGAGGGAATAATGAATCCCCCAGAGGTATTTCAATCTCTGTTTTATTTATTTCCTCTCGGATATTTGTTAGTTTCTTTCTTCTGCTGACCTTAGGTTTTGTTCATTCTTTTCCCTAATTCTTTCGGGTGGTGTGTACTGTTGTTTATTTGAGATTTCTCTTGCTTTTTTGAGGAGAGTCTGTGTCACCGTGTGCTTCCCTCTAAGACCTGCTTTTGCTGCACGCCCTAGATTCTGTATGGTTGTGTTTTCATTTTTCTCAAGGTGTTTTAAAATTGTATCCTTGATTTCATCCTTGACCCCCTGGTTTTTAGTAGCATGTTTTTTAGTCTCCATGTAATCATGTTTTCTCCTCTCTCTTTCTGTGACTGATTTCTAGTTCCACGTCATTGTGGTCAGATGTGGTCAATTTCTCTCCTCTTAAATTTGTTGAGGTTTGTTCAAGAGGTATTTCAAACACATTACACCTATCATATTTGGTGTGTATAGCTATAAGTGTGTGTGGTGTGTGACAGTGTAACTATACACAAGTGACAACATATTCGACATCAGGGGTATGCGAAACTATGGCTCCAAGTCAAATCCAGTGTGCCTCCTGGTTTTGGTATGGCCAGCAAACCCAGAATGATTTTCATAATTTTTAATGACTGGGGAGAAAAAAGAGCAACATTTTGTGACATATGGAAAAATTTTGAAACTCAAATTCTAGTATGCATAAAGTTTTATTGAAACACATGCTTAGCCCTTTATATGTTGTCTATTGATAGTTTCACATGAGGAAAGCACAGATCATAACAGATCATAAAATATTATAGTTACTATCTGAGCTTTTAAGAAAAACTTTGTCACTCCCTTTTCTATACTATTCAGTTCCTTTTCTTTCTTCTTAAATATATCTTGGAGAACATTCCTTTAATACATTGAACTTACTTCATTTTTTAGAAGGCTTTTTTCCCCCAGAATTTTCCCATCACCAACACCACCCCAATGAATATTCTTGTCCATCTGACTTTCTATATTTAAAACACAACACTTCTGTCTGTATTCCTCCCCTACCATAACTATGCACCCCATGAAGGAGGAGATCTTGTCTATTTATTGTTATTTATTTATTGTTATGATCCCAGAGTAGAACTAAATAAAAAGATGAATTAATGGATTACATCTGGTTCCAAATATAAAATTAAAACAATCTTGGAATAGTTCAAAGAAACGGACTTGAACTTTGATCAATCACATGTCCTTTCATATTAAAATCTATCTTCTGCATGACTCTTTGTAGGCATATAGATCTTCTCTACCTGCCTTTTTCTTAGCAATTTGACTTATGTTTAGCAGCCATTCCCCAAGACAGCATATTCCTCTGTGACAAAATTTAATTAAACTTCCAGCAAAATAATTAGCAAGGCTATCTCAAAAGACTATTTTAAAATACCGGAGTGATACCAAGGAGCAAATAGAGTTAACACTGTCATGGGAGATCAAAGCCATCCAAAGACGTGACTAAAAATTTAACCTCCAGCAGCTGACTAATGAAGAAGTACACATTGGAACTCTTGTGATAGCCTCCCTCTCGAACCCCATCGACAAATTCATTTGACATGGAAAATTTCCCAGAGGAAGCTTAAAACTGGCAAATTTCCATTAATTACACAGCAAAGAATGTTCTCTTCATAATTTATTATCTATTAGGAAACTTTGGGGTAAGCTGCAACTACCCCTTTTTGTACAGACTCTCCTTCTTCACAGGGGGAGGATGAGGGGACTGATGAACAACCTCTCAACTGATATGAGAACTCCTCTGGCAGAACTGCCTTGACTGTGATGGTGGTGATGGTGTCAGTTTTCACAGTGGGTCCCGTGGTGATGGTGACAATGGGGATGGTGATAGATTCATGACAATTCCAACAAGTCCAGCTCCCAATTTAGGACCCACTTCCTTCTCCCAGGATTCTTGGAAGGATGAGAAAAGTTCAGGAGACCCAAAGTGAGAAGACTCTATTTTTCATTTTGGCAGGACTGCATTTTTGCTGGAGCATGGGGGGTTTCTCCAGTTGTGGAGCACAGGCTCTAGAGCACACGGGCTCAGTAGCTGTGATACATGGACTTAGTTATTCCGCAGCATGTGGGATCTTCATTCCCCAACCAGGGATGGAATTGGTGCCCCCTGTACTGGAAGGCAGATTCTCAATCACTGGAACTCCAGTAAAGTCCCCAGTGTAGAAGACTTTAGGCTTTAGCCTCTAGCCCTTGGTCATTCTGTAATCATAAGAAAGTCCCCTGTCCTCTTTAAATGTCATTGTTCACCTGTACAGTGGGAATCATACTCTCCTCTTTACCTATCTTGCACACTTGTGTGAATGACGAAAGATGCTGTCCACACTCATGGTGATGGAAAGTGTAACTCTGCACAGCAACCCCATTCTTACTTGTGTTTTTCACAGCCTTCCATGAACATATCTATCCCCAGGCAGCCCCAAGAGATCTAAAAGTGGAAGAATAAAGGTCAGACTCAGGTTATTTTGCAATTAACACCAGGATACAGTGACTTTCATTCCTTTCTGTGGACCTACAGTTGGTTATTATGCCTTAATTTTTTTTTCCTGTGCTGGGAATATATTTACAAAGGTTTATTTACTCTTTGAAGATGTAGGTTAATCAACTTTCCAAATGGAAGTGAACAATTATTGTGCTTTCACATTTCTTAAGTATTTAGAATATCCCAATTATTATCCCCTACGAGCAACATTAATACCCAACATTTAAGCACTTTTGTGTCAAGCATGGCGCTAAGTACCTTTGAAGCTGGTGCAATTATCAGACTCATTTTATGAATGAGCAAGTTAAGGTCTATGGGTATTTTTCTAGGTCTACAACTTTTTAAAATTTTCTCTGCCTCTCACACCCAATATGCCTTCCCAGTCCTACTTAAATCATTACCACCCTTCTCATTAACACCAACCTCACCACTAATCAGACACCACAGATCTTACTCCTGTTCCTTGTCTTCCAAACTACAGTGACAGACATCTGAATGAACATTTCAACAGTTAAATGTACCAGTGCATGTAACGGACCCAAAACACAGCAACTGTTAAGTGGGCTGGAATAGGGTCTGGTGATCCAATGCAGGAGTTCAGGGTTCCAAGGTCTTGATTCAAACTCTGGCTCCTCCGCTTGTTAAAAAGGGAGACCTTAGCCAACATGCTTCATTTCTCCAAGATGCAAATTCTTGGTGGGGATAATAACACCTCCCCTCATTGCACTGCAGTGAGGATTAAATGAGTTGCCTACAACAACGTGCTCAGGACCCTGTCTGGCATTATCAACATTCCACATGTGCAACTCCCACTGCTATTGTTATTTCCAACAATGCGAAACTTTTACTGGATTCTTTTTCCTAGTGCTGTGCTCTTGCCAGAAAAACCAAATTAACCTTAGGAAGTTTATTACTTTTAAATCCTGATTGCAAAAATGCCCCACCCCCCAGCAAGACCCTCATCCTCTCAATTCCTCTGTTAATACTTCTGCTGATTATTTTTCTTAAAGAGGGTTAGCTTGTTATCTCCCCAACAAGCTCAGCAGAGAAAACAGAGATGAGGGAAATCTCTGTTTCAGCCATTAGCTCTGTCTCTCATGCCACTTGTGACCTCAGCAGGGCCCTGGCCAACCCTCCTCACCTCCCATCTGCACTCAGGTTTCCTTTAAAAGAAACTGTAGGAGGTCACCCTGCCACAGCCTGTGACCCCACCAGCAGAACAGGCCCCCAACACAGGGCTTGCCGTTCAGGGAGCCTCCAAATGCAGTTTAAAGTCAGTATTCACATTGGCGCTATGGTCAGCCCTCAGAATTTGTCTCCAAATGATTTCCATATTCAGAACTCTATTCTCCAATGCTTTGGCCCATTGGGGAGTGATTTGCATTCAGGGAGGGAAGGCTAATATTCCAGTCTTAGCAATTATTGAAACACATCCAGTCAGGACTCTAATAAATTATCTTAACCAATTACTAAAAACATTGCAAAACATTACTATGCATCGAAGACCGTTCTGCCCAGGAATCTTTATTGGCAGCATAATTAAAAACGTACTAGCTATGGCTTCTGCTCAAATATTTGGGGATGTTTTGTGCCATTTGAATTAGTTCTCTTGGACTCTGGAGACAGCAGATCTGCATGAATCTCCTCCATCAGTCCCCTCCCCCAACTCCTTGTTTCCAGACTGGCTTGTCACTGGGGTCTCTTTCCCTCATCAGTGCTGCCCACAAGCCCCTTCCCACCCTAATCCTTCTTACAGAAAGAAATACTTAAACAGATTCAGTCCCCTCTCCTGCATCCATCTTCCTTCTCTGTTCAAAGCAAAAGATTTTGTTAACCATCATGTATTGGGTACCCACTGTGTGCCAGAAACTTCCACATTATCAGAATAAATCCTACAGTAACATTGCAAGGAACAACACTCCCACTGCAAGAATTAGAAAATTTAAGAATTATGAAGGTTAAGTGAATTGCCAAAGTTCACATAGCTGATGAGTGATAAAAACATGATCAAACAGATCTGGTGGTCCCAAGGCCTTTCTTTCATTCTTCAACAAGTATTGATCAACTGCTTAGATGTGCTGGGCACTATGCGAGGCCCTGGCACTAGGATGGTGAACAAACCAGGCAGAGTCCCCTGCCTTGTGGGTCTTGCAAGCATCCGCTGGGTGTGTGAGTCAGCATACATCAGTGATGCTGAATTAACAAGCACACCCCAGATGTCAGTAGATGGTGAAAACACCGCTTTCTTACCTGTCAGTGGACATTTACTGGGACCACAGGAGGCCTCAGGGCCATATCCAGTTTTAAAGTAGATGAGGAAATATAAGCCTAGCCAAGGACTGAAAATGAGGAAGTTGGAAATGTCTGGTAAACAGCACTAATGGCAACCCCAGCTCCTGCCAGACAGAGGGAAGGGAGGGAGGGATGTGATTTTCAGAACAGCAATGGGAGCTCTGCAGTGAACTTAAAATCAAGCTGTAATACTGCCAAGGTACCCGACACTCCACTCACAAGCCCGACATTTGTCTCCAAACATCACCGTCAGACCACAGGGATCCCACATCAAACACTACCATAATCACAGGGGCATGCGACACTCACTCCTTCACAGTTCGGCTCATCTTCACAGCCTGCAGTGTGCACCAGAAAGCTGGACACAAGAGCCAAGATCTAAGGGTACAAATGGATCCAGCCTTGAGCCATCAAATGGAGGTGGTCAAGGCAGCACTGCCTGTTGACTTAACTATTGAGAATCACTAACAAGTCCTGACCAAATGGCCACAAGGATGGGGTTCTTCCTTGAGATCATTAATGACATCATTCAGTGTTGGTTCTCCTTTCACTGTGGGATAGTTCCTGGACTAAACTGCATTATCTAATTTAAACTGTACAACAATGTTGAGAAGAACATATTGGTTCCATTTTACAGATGACACAGGATCCAAAAGATTAAGTAAGCAACTCACAAAGTGGCAGAACAAGGCTTTGAACCCAACTCTGTCTCATACCTGAGACCCAGTAGCCTGGAGCATCTGGAGCCTTGATCAGAAGCACTGTAGCAGAGACCTTGATTCCAGCGCATCAGAATCTAAGGGGCTGGAAGCTGTGGCTGAGACCGGAGATCACCAAAATGGTTTGCAGCCCAAGACAGAAGTGACAATATACCAGACTTATTGTGAGAAGAGAAACCTATTTTAAGCAACTGCAATGTGCCAGAACACCAGACAAGCTCAGACTGTGCATTTCCACAGTGCACGTGACCTAGGCTCAAGGCATCATCTCATTTACTCTTCACAACACCACTGCTAGCTGGGTATTTTATGGATAATAAATCTGTGTATAAGGCCACACCGCTTACAGGAGACAAGAGTCCCCCCAAGGAATCCTGGGGCTGTCTGCCTATTTTCTACTCCATCACAGTACCTCTTGAGGGGTCATAGGGGAAGACCAAGGAGCCCCCAATACATGCCAACATGGATTTTTCATTGAGGTCTAGTTGATTCACAAATTATGTAAGTTTCAGGTGCCAGCAAATCTGGAAAACTCAGCAGTGGCCACAGGACTGGAAAAGGTCAGTTTTCATTCCAATTCCAAAGAAAGGCAATGGCAAAGAATGCTCAAACTACCGCACAATTGCACTCATCTCACATGCTAGTAAAATAATGCTCAAAATTCTCCAAGACAGACTTCAGCAATATGTGAACTGTGAACTCCCTGATGTTCAAGCTGGTTTTAGAAAAGGCAGAGGAACCAGAGATCAAATTGCCAACATCCGGTGGATCATGGAAAAAGCAAGAGAGTTCCAGGAAAACATCTATTTCTGCTTTATTGACTATGCCAAAGGCTTTGACTGTGTGGATATCATTGGTGGCTCAGATGGTAAAATGTCTACCTGCAATGCAGGAGACCCGGGTTCGATCCCTGGGTTGGCAAGATCCCTTGGAGAAGGAAATGTTAAGCTACTCCAGTACTCTTGCCTGGAAAATCTTATGGATGAATGAGCCTGCTAGGCTAAAGTCCATGAGGTCGCAAAGAGTCGGACAGGATCTAGCTACTTCGCTTTTCTTTCTTTTCACCTTTGACATTAAGATAGGAAAATAAAGACATCAAATTTCAATGAAATGAGGTATATGATTTTTCCACTAGATGTTATCTGTTACTCATAGTGTCTGGTAGCTATAGATACCATTGCTATTCCCATTCTTGGAGATACAGGCATTTGTTTTTATTGGTGATCACACAAATATATTTCACAAATGTATTACAGGACAAAGCTCATGAAAATAGGTGAGAATAAAGGAATCTGGTAGACATGCCCAGCAAAATGAGAATGACATTTATAAAAACCTAAGTCCAAGGGCTTGGACAGAATAAATACATAATTTCAAGATATCTACTGCCTTTCTCAGACTTGACCTTTTGTTAAGATAGAGAACTACTAACTACTAGAATTGCTTAAGGGGCTTACGTTTAGCTGGGGTGTGTTGTTAAAATATTACATCTTGAAAATGGCATACAGAGAAAGAGAAGCAAACTATGGAAGGTGCCTCACTAGCTCTAGTAGTTTTGATATGAACCTGATTGGAAAAAAAGAGAAAGAAATAAAACATAGGAAATGAAATCAACTCTTTCACTCATAGGAAATGGAGAACTGCTTCTACAGAGGTCCATTCTAATCCAAATCACTGCAACATGTAAAACTAGTAGAACTCTCATTGCTTGATTTTACAGATTTGATTTTCTTACAATGAAAGAATTTTATATTTTTAAATTAATAAAAACAACTTTCATCGTAGATCACTATCAGCTAAACACTTTTAGAACTTACACCCAAATCTTGTCCATTTATTTCAACATCTGTTTTCTTCCACAGTTGGCTGCAGTTATTGAAATTCATTTTACTAACCCAGAGGAGCACAATATTAATATTAATGTTCATTCTGAACACTGTATAAAAAGATATTTTTTCCATTATTAACAAAGAAAAATACTATTTAGCATATCTAAATGAAGCATATACAGTTTATAACAGAGTACAATAGTAATCATGAGAAGCTACAAAATGGTATTATTCTCTTAAGACTTCCATCAAACCAGCCATAGAAAGTGAAATATGAAATCTAAGCAAAACTGCTCAGACAGCCATGCATAGATGCATATTGTAAATACTTCTATTCAGCTTATTAAAGGTTCTCATATTGTGTCTGTGTAATTTGTGGCTGTTTCATCAGCGGAGAGCATTGTCTTTAAGCGATAGTACACATCACTTTTAAGAGTTAAAGGAAACGAAGAGCGTGAAAGGCAAGCTGACTAATTTGTGGTACTATCAAACTGAATAAAGAGCTGATTTCATCAAAGGCAGATGGAAAGATATTTCTGGTTTTTCAAATGTTAATGAATAAATAACATTTAATTTCATAAATGTTCAGAGTTATTCTGAAGATAATTATTTCATAAAAGTTTCTCATTTCCACCACATGCACGCAGCTGCACTGCAGACAACAGGAGATGTGTGCTTGCAATTCAGAGTGGACGCTAATACCTTATTATCATAATTCAGAGGTGGCTTCTACATACTATGAACATTATCAGGGAAGAAGGCTTACTGATGAGCATGTTCCCTTTAAATTATTATCCAGGGATACTGAAAAAGATGAGAATTTAGGCCCACGAAACTTGGCCTATTTTGCCAAAGAAATCTGTAAGTCTGAAGCAATACCCCTAGCTTTGCCTGTCCTAAAATTAACCCATTCACATTGTCTGACTTTGGATTATTCGTCCTGAGTCAGATCATTCTTCACATATGGCGTGCTGGCTCTTTTATATAGAAACAGCTTGAGGAAAGAGTATCAGAATATGAAAAATACGTGATAGCTCAGGTTTAGAAGAAGCTGCAAAAGGCAGTTATGTTAATTCTTCAGGATGCTGTCTTTAATCTTAAGCGATGAATCAGAAAAAGTTTATGCCCTGCTAATACTGTTTTTTTCTTATTTACTTCCTAATTCTCTGCTTGGTCCTGCCTTATTTTCATTCTGTATTTATCTGGAATGCTTTTCTTTGCATTCAGTATTTGTTGGATGATTAGATATTTACAGATTCATAGATAAACAGAACTGGAATGGACATTGAAATATTCATAATCACATTTACAATCAGATGTGAAACTTAGACACAAACAAGCCAAATGACATGTCCACTGTTTTATGGTTGATTTTTGATTGAAGCCAGATGAAAAACTCTGTGCAACCCTTCTCCTCCTGCCTTCAATCTTCCCAGCATCAGAGTATTTCCTAATGAGTCAGCTTTTCGTATCAGGTGGCCAAAGTATTGGAGTTTCAGTGTCAGTCCTTCCAGTGAATAATCAGGAATGATTTCCTTTAGGATTGACTGGTTTGATCTCCTTACAGGGGACGACAGAGGACGAGATGGTAGGATGGCATCATTGACTCAATGGACATCAGTTTGACCAAGCTCCAGGAGATGATGAAAGTCAGGGTAGCCTGGCCTACTGCAGTCCATGGGGTTGCAAAGAGTCAGGCATAATTGAGTGACTGAAAAACAACAGATGAAAAACACATATCTCTGAATTCCTTAGACTATATGTGTGCTTTTTAGAGGGAGATCCAAGACTGTGCAAATTGAAGTAAGCTGGGGTGATGCTTCCCAGGTGGCACTAGGGGTAAAGAACACTCCTGGCAATTCAAGAGACAAAAGTGATGGAGGTTTGATTTGACCCCTGGGCCAGGAAGATCCCCTGGAGGAGGACATGGCAGCCCACTCCAGTATTCTTGCCTGGAGAATCCCATGGACAGAGGAGCCTGGCAGGTACGGTCCATAGGGTTGCAAGGAGTCAGAAAATACTGAAGTGACAGCACAGTGATGCTTCAAATACAAATACATGATGTATTCCTTTCCCGATATGGAACCAGTCTGTTGTTCCATGTCCAGTTCTAACTGTTGCCTCCTGATCTGCATACAGATTTCTCAAGAGGCAGGTCAGGTGGTCTGGTATTCCCATCTCTTGGCTTCATTGGTGGCTCAGATGGTCAAGTGTCTGCCTGCGATGTGAGAGACTCGGGTTCGATCCCCGGGTTGGGAAGATCCCCTAGAGAAGGAAGTGACAACCCACAAAACACAAATACATAGTTCCATTTTTTATAACTCATGAATTGGAACCTCTGGGGGTACAGCCTATTCATTTCAATCACTCAGTCGTGTCTGACTCTCTACAACCCTCATGGACTGCAGCATGCCAGGCTTCCCTGTCCAACTCTTGGAGTTCACTCAGACTCATATTCATAGAGTCGGTGATGTCATCCAACCATCTCTTCCTCTGTCATCCCCTTCTCCTCCCACTTTCAATTTTGCCCAGCATCAGGGCCTTTTCCAGTAAGTTGGTTCTTCATATCAGGTGGCCAAAGTATTGGAATTTCAGCTTTAGAACCAGTCCGTCCAATGAATATTCAGGACTGATTTCCTTTAGGATGGACTGGTTGGATCTCCTTACAGTCTAAGAGACTCTCAAGGGTCTTCTCCAACACCACAGTTCAAAAGCATCAATTCTTCAGCACTCAGATTTCTTTGTAGTCCAACTCTCACATCCATACATGACTACTGGAAAAACCAGTCTTGACTAGATGGACTTTTGTTGGCAAAGTAACAACTCTGCTTTTTAATATGCTGTCTAGGTTAGTCATAACTTTCCTTCCAAGGAGTAAGCGTCTTTTTATTTCATAGCCGCAGGCAGCATCTTCAGTGATTTTGGAGTCCAAGAAAATAAATCTGCCACCATTTCCACTGTTTCTCTTTCTATTTGCCATGATGTGACAGGACCAGATGCCATGATCTTTGTTTTCTTAATGTTGAGTTTTAAGCCAACTTTTCACTCTCTTCTTTCACTTTCATCAAGAGGCTCTTTAGTTCTTCACTTTCTGCCTTAAGGGTGGTGTCATCTGCATATCTGAGGTGATTGATATTTCTCCTGGCAATCTTGATTCCAGCTTGTGCTTCATCCTGCCTGGCATTTCGCATGATGTACTCTGAATATAAGTTAAGTAAACAGGGTGAAAATATAGAGCCTACTGGTTTGTTCTGTTAACAAGATCCCATGTGATTCTTAGGGATGTTAAGATCTTTAAACAACTGTAGTGCGCCAGAGTAAGATTCCACGGGATATTACTAAATTTGTGTGTGTGTGTGTGGGGCTGTTAGGATGTCCCACTTCTAGTATCTGTTCTTAGTCCAGTTTGGTATGAATAGACTTAAGTTATTAAAAATAAGACAAGTAAGTCCAAGGGACTGATATTTAAATAATACTGGGTGAAGTAATTCAGACAGAGAAAGACAAATATATCATTTATATGTAGAATCTAAAAAAAAAAGATGAAACAAATGAACTTACTTACAAAACAGAAGTAGAGTGACAGATACAGATAATAAACTTATGATCACCAGGAGGAAAAGCAGGGGTGGAAGGAAGAGGAATAAATTGGGATACTGTGATTAACAAATACACACTATTAGGTATAAAATAGATAACTAACAAAGACCTACTGTATAGCACAGGGAACACTTCTCAATACTCTGTAAGGACCCGTATGGGAAAAAAATCTACAGAAGAGCAGTTATATGTATGTGTACTGCTGCACAGCAGAAACTATATAACATTGTAAATCCACCATACTGTAATAAAAATTGAAAAAAAATGACAAAAGTATCTAGAAAATGTAAAACATGATAATGATAACATCTCTTTGGTGAGGCATCAGAGACACATTTTAGAAGAAAAATGAAGTGCCTTCTTATCAGAAGTATGGAGTTTGAGTAAATGGAATAGAGGAAGTCACACGTTGACAGAGCTGGTATTGATGATGTTTTGGTAATGATGATGATTTTTATATTGTTTATCAAATATTTATCAAATATTGTTTATCACTAAGCTCAACATTCAGAAAACGAAGATCATGGCATCTGGCCCCAACACTTCATGGGAAATAGATGGGGAAACAGTAGAAACAGTGTCAGACTTTGTTATTTTGGGCTCCAAAATCACAGCAGATGTTGACTGCAGCCATGAAATTAAAAGACGCTTACTCCTTGGAAGAAAAGTTATGACCAACCTAGATAGCATATTCAAAAGCAGAGACATTACTTTGCCGACTAAAGTCCATCTAGCCAAGGCTATGGTTTTTCCTGTGGTCATGTATGGATGTGAGAGTTGGACTGTGAAGAAGGCTGAGTGCAGAAGAATTGATGCTTTTGAACTGTGGTGTTGGAGAAGACTCTTGAGAGTTCCTTGGACTGTAAGGAGATCCAACCAGTCCATTCTGAAGGAGATCAACCCTGGGATTTCTTTGGAAGGAATGATGCTAAAGCTGAAGCTCCAGTACTTTGGTCACCTCATGCGAAGAGCTGACTCATTGGAAAAGCCCCTGATGCTGGGAGGGATTGGGAGCAGGAGGAGAAGGGGACGACCGAGGATGAGATGGCTGGATGGCATCACTGATGGACGTGAAGTCTGAGTGAACTCTGGGAGTTGGTGATGGACAGGGAGGCCTGGTGTGCTGCGATTCATGGGGTTGCAAAGAGTCGGACACGACTGAGCGACTGAACTGAACTGAACTGAACTTCAGGTGTGCAACACAGTGATTTTCAATTTCTTTTTGATTTACAATTTTTAAAGATTATATTCCATTTATAGTTAATGTAACACATTGCCTATATTCCCTGCACTGTGCAATCTATCTTTGTAACTTATTTTACACATAGTAGGTTGTACCTCTTAATTCTCCACCCTTATCTTGCCCCTCCCTGCTTCCCTCTCCCCACTAATAACCACCAGTTTGTTCTCTTCATCTGTGAGTCTGTTTCTTTTTTTGTTATGTTTACTAGTTTATTTTTTAGACTCTACTTATAAGCGATAATATACAGCATTTGCCTTTCTCTGTCTGAATTATTTCACTAAGCATGACAGCCTTCAAGCCCAATGATGTTCTTACAAATGGAAAAAAATCATTCTTTTCTGTGGCTGAGTAATATTCCTTTGTATACAAATGTAATATATATACACACACACATTAAGACCTTTTCATGTGCCTCTTGGCAAATGTGAATTTTGATGACTATTTCAAAAAAAATCACAGCATCATCTGGGAATGGGTCTTGGTTCTTCTCCTAAATGGAATGGTGTCCCACTCCAAACCAAGCCCATTACCTTGCCAGGGGATAGCAACACCACCAGCTCTACCAACAACAACAGTAATAATAATAGAAAGAAAGAGGAGAGGTCAATTAGGGAAATCTTAGTTAATGCTGACATGTTCTGAGTACCTTACAAGCACCACCTCACTAAATCTTCACAGAAAGCCCCAAAAGGTAACAAGCACTATTATTCCCATTTTACAGGCAAGGAGACTGAGATTCAGAATTGTGACATGTTTCCCAAGGTCAGCTGCTAGTGCGCAGAAGAACCAAGACTCAAACCCACACCTGCATGCAAAGTCCGTCCTCTTCAGCAGCTAGAACATCTACCTTGGAGGCAAAACAGAAAGGGCTTTATATGGATCAGGGCTTGGGGAGTGAGGGACATAATTTTTTCCCCTTCCTGTCAGGGGTGAAAAAGGAAGCAGAGAAGAGGCTTGTTTCCTTTCCGAAGGAGATTCTTTCTCAAGGGTCTGCCAGGTAGCCTCTTCTTGGTACCCCACCCAGCTCTCCTTTCTGGTGGATGCACCCGTCCTCCAGCTCCTGTAAGTCTCCACTGACAGTGACACACAGCTGCCCACCATCCTCTCCAGGGAACTGCACCAGCCTCTTGCACTGAGGCAGGACCAACTCTGTGCTGGATTCAAGCTCCAGGGCTCCCCAGTGTGACACTAACCTCCATCCTGCTTGGTTCCTCTGCCCCATCCTGCTTCCATCACTCCCCTTTCAGCCTCTCATCTTCCAAAAGTCACTGGCACAGAAATCCATGCCTCAGGCTCTGCATCTGGAGAACCAAACGCAAGTTACCCCATCTCCTACTCCCATCACTGCAGTTCCTGAACACGAACTTCTGCTTCTCCACCTCAGAGGCAGGGAAACAGGAGAAGGGAAACTGAGGGACTTGAGGACCCAGGGATGGAGGGAGGCGTGAGGCCAGGCAGCTGACAGAGGGCAGCCAGGCTGGCAGTGCCCCGCCGCCCCCATGCCAGCCTGCCCTCGGCCTCATGCACTTTGCGTAATTAAGAACAGATGGCCCATTGCCTCCGCCAAGCCCCATTAACTCCTTAATGCTGCTCTTCTGGAGGCCGGATGGTAGACTGGAAAAGCCAGCTTCAGAGGTCATCTAATTAAATGATGCCCGGCACACAGGGCTGGCCAGTCTCTCTTCTGGCAGGCTGGCAGCTGCCCCCGTTGCTTCATCAGAGCTGCCATCGGTGACCAGATGGGCTGGGAAGGGGGCCTGGGTGGGCTTAATGGGGAAAATGTGCTGAGCGCAGAGAGCGCTGGCTTAAAAGTCAAGGGACAGACGTTGCCCCGTGGCCTTGGACAAGTCATTTAATCTGGGTCTCAGTTTCACCACCTGCCAAATAGCTACAGTAATAATAACCATAATAACAGCATCAGCTATTTTAACATTGTTCTAATGGCAATTATTATTCCTTTAATGATCAGAATAATCAGTCTAGTGGTAATACACTCTGTGCCAAACCCTTTACACGTGATCTCTTCTTTAACCGTCATAACTTCCCTTTGAAATGGTACCTGTTATGATCTCCTTTTTATAAGATGGAAAAACAGAGGCTCGGAGAGGTTCAGTAAAAAAAAAAAAAAAAAAAAAAAGTCATCAAGTTCACACACCTGGCAAGAATCAGAGGGAGGACCTGAACTTCAGTCTCATTGACTCCAGGGCCCCTAGTCTTCCCTATCAGGTGCCAGCATTCCATGCCCCCTGCCTTGCAGGATATTCAAATCTGAGGAAAAGAAGAAACCTCAAAAGCATTTTGCATTCCTTGGCACACCAACTGATTCTTTGACTTCTCTCCTTCCAAAAAGATTTTAATTAAAGTACCTCATTCTTTATTCAGTTCATTCTTCACCCACATTATCTTCTCAGACTAAAAATTGAAGGCTTGTCCTAAAAATTCTAGGCTCTGTATAGTGCTTCCAGCTACCTTAAACAAAAGAAAGGTAAAATACGCATATCTATGTGTTTGGGATAAAGCTGATTAAGGAGGAGGCTCTGTGAAGGGCGCTATGTCCTTGATCAATGAAAGAACCCAAGAAACTGAAAAGTTAGTGTCTCCTTTTGTTTTGTTTTTTTTTTTTCCAATGTATTCATTCAGTTTGACTGCATCAGGTCTTAATTGCAGCACGTGGGCTCTAGAGTGCTGGGGCTCAGTAGTTGTGGCCCACAGGCTTAGTTACCCTTAGGCATGTGGAATCTTAGCTCCCCAACCAGGGATTGAACTGGTGTCCCCTGCCTTGGATGGTGGATTCCTAACCACAGGACCACCAAGAAAGTCCGGCTGGTATCTCATTTGAGAAAGCTGGGCAAGTCAAGTGAGCTGCAATTGAACAGAACACAGGCAAGGGATGAGGGATTCAGGCAGACCTGGAGGGCACAGGGAACCGACCTTCCACGCATACCACACTGGAGTTGACTGATTTAAGTGGGGCTGGTTGCCTGATTTGGGGCACGGACGTGAGAGACCTCAAAGAAATAGTCATTCTAGTGTGCTTTGGCAAAAGCTGTTTTAATTCTTGGTCTGGGTGATTGTTATATGAGCATATTCAGTTTGTGAAAATTCATTGAGCTGCTCACTTATGAAAATGTGCTTTTCTGAATATATATATTATACTTCAATCAAGACTTTGTTAAATAAAGGAAAATAGCCCCAGTGAAAAACAGCAAGTGCTTTGGAATGCCCAAATTGCTACCCAGGTTTACTGTTTTGATGTTCTTACTGTGTTGTAAACAACTCCCCTCCCTCATCCTGAAAGTCTGTTCTCCATCTCAAAACAAAGGGGTGCTCAGCTCACTGGATATCTGCTCACTTGAGTCTCCGCATTGTGTGGGAACGGTCCCCAGCTCACCTCTGGAAGGGCTCATCCTCATCTTCTAGGTAGATTTTATCACTCCTAGTCTCCAAATGCCTTAACCTGCCAGATCTTTCCCTACCACATCCACTCCTTGGTAGAGTCCTTGACGAGCTTCAAGCAGCTCGGTGGAGTCCGGCATGCTGGCAAAAGTTCAGTTCCCTAAAAATGCCAGATGCCGAGAGCATGGGTCAGCAATGCCCTGTTGGGTGGCCACCTCCTCAGCCTCCTTCAACTCACTCTTTTTTTATTTATTTATTTATTTTTAATTGAAGCATAATTGCTTTACAGTATTGTGTGGGTTTCTACCAAATATCAACATGAATCAACCACAGCTTCAACCCACTCTTCATCCTGCTCAGCTCTGCTATCTCTGCCTCGGTCTCTCTATGTATCTTGCCTCCTCCATTTTGTTGTCTCTCTTTTTTTTTAAGATTTATTTGAGGTGGACCAATTTTAAAGTCTTTCTTCAATTTCTCACAATATTGCTTCTGTTTTTTTTTTTTTTTTTTATGCTTTGGTTTTTTGGCCACAAGGCAAGCGGGATCTCAGCTCCCTGACCCTGTGCACCAGAAGTCGAAGTCTTAACCACTGGATCGCCACGGAAGTTCCTCCATCTTGCCTTCTAATTCCATCTGAGGCCCCTGATTCTTCGCTTCACTGCTCCCTGCCTCCCCCGGTTTCACATCACTTTCTCCTCTGGTCCTCTCCAATCACCATCACCATCCACCTAGTTCAAGCCAAAAGCTTAGAATCACCTCTGCTTCCTTCTTCTGACCTCTCCCCACTTCGTGATCCATCAACGTCTCCCTAACCTCCCCTGACACATCACGCCACCCCAAGCTCCCATATATCCTCCCTCCAAACTACCTCACACCCAGAGCCAGCTTTTTAAAATGTAAGTCAGACTAAGGCCCTGCCCTGAACCACCACTGGTCTTCTAATCCCATGGAGAACAAACTCCAAACTTATGATGAAGCTTTACAAGCCCTGTTCAGGTTGACATCTGCTTGCTTATGGCCAGCCTCACTCAGCCCCAGTCACGAGTACCAATCTCCATTCCCAGTCAGTCCGAACTCATCCCCAACACAGACCTTCCACGTGCACTGTTTCCTCTAAACACTCTTTCTTTGGCTTTTCCCATAGATGCTGCCTCTTCATTCTCCAGTCTCAGGGAAAGCTCATCTCTATGGAGAGACCCTCCCTGACCACCATCTAAATTGTCCCTGAATTATTCTCCATCACATCACCTTGTTATCACTTAATCCGAATTTTTCATCATCCTACTGTATCGTGTGTCTTCCACCCAAAGAGCAAGGATAATGATCACAGAGACCTTCTGTCCTATTCCATGATGAGTCCTCAGCTCCTGGCACAGTCAGGACTCGATAAATGAATACACCTGGCACTCTCCCCAGCGTTACTCACCTGGGCTGCCCAGAGCAGAAGCGCCTGCCTCTGGCCCATTCCCCAGCTGGCATCCCAATTCATGAAAAAATACATGGGTCATGGAACAGTGGTTCTTGATCCTTCCTGAGATGCTTCTGCTTCCATAACTTCACACCTTGCTCTCAAATTTTCCAAACCAACAGGAAAAGCAAGGTCCTTCTCTTTTTTAAGATGATTACTTATGTTTATTTATTTATTTATTTATTGGTTGTGCTGTGTGGCATGCAGGATCCTGGTTCTCTGACCAAGGATTGAACGCATGCTGCCTGAAAGCACAGATTTCTTAACCACTGGACTGTCAGAGAAATCCCAGCAAGCTCCTTCTTGAATCAGGTCTGCAGCACTCCTTTCCAAGTACCAGCGGTCTCTTAGGCTGACCCTCCTTCAACTGGGAGGCAGCCAAATAAAACAATAGATACAAGAGTCTAGACCCCAGAGTAGGAAAGACCCAAGCTCAAATTCCAGCTTCATCATATTTATTAGCGATTTGCCCTAATACTAATCCTCATCAGCCTTAGTAAAATAACAATATTCCTTCTGTAAAATAACAATGAATCTGTCTGCCTCAAGACAATCTGAGGCATTATGGACTTATTTGAAGGGTAAACAATTTCCGTGAGTGTTACAAGGTCTGGAGGTACTTAGCAGAACAGAAGGTGTGTATGCTGCTGTGCTGAGTCACTCCAGTCGTGTCAGACTCTCTGCGACCCCATGTCTGCGGGATTATCCCAGCAAAAATACTGGAGTGGGTTGCTATTTCTTCCTCCAGGGGATCTTCCCAATCCAGGGATCAAATCCCCATCTCTTATGTTTCCTGCATTGGCAGGCGGGTTCTTTACCACTAGTGCCACCTGGGAAGCCACAAAGCACTCAGTAAATGCTATCTATAATTCATACTAATTTCTCTGGGAAGCTCACAGATCTGTCTATATTTTCCTTCCTCTAAGTCTGACTTAGGTGCTCTACCCACATGCAGGTCTGGAGCTCAGTACTCAATGGGCTCACTGGATCTCATCTCATTCTGAGTGAAAGCCAGTTCCTATACCGAGATTCTGCATAATTGAATCCCATCATTTCTTTAACCTTTTTTGCATCACTCTCCCCATCACTCCACTCTCCTCCAGCCACACTGGACCCTGTGCTGTTCCTCAAACCTTCCAGTCACTCTCCAGACTCACCTACTATTTCATCTTCTTATAACCTGCTTGCCCTCAGCAATCTGCTTTATTCTCACCCTCCCCTCCTTTGGGACCTTGATCAAATAGCTTCTTCATGAGGCTTTTCTTAGCCACTGTGGTTGGCTTGACTAGACGGACCTTAGTCGGAAGGCTGAGCGCCGAAGAATTGATGCTTTTGAACTGTGGTGTTGGAGAAGACTCTTGAGAGTCCCTTGGACCGCAAGGAGATCCAACCANATTCTCACCCTCCCCTCCTTTGGGACCTTGATCAAATAGCTTCTTCATGAGGCTTTTCTTAGCCACTGTGGTTGGCTTGACTAGACGGACCTTAGTCGGAAGGCTGAGCGCCGAAGAATTGATGCTTTTGAACTGTGGTGTTGGAGAAGACTCTTGAGAGTCCCTTGGACCGCAAGGAGATCCAACCAGTCCATTCTGAAGGAGATCAACCCTGGGATTTCTTTGGAAGGAATGATGCTAAAACTGAAGCTCCAGTACTTTGGCCACCTCATGCGAAGAGTTGACTCATTGGAAAAGACCCTGATGCTTGGAGGGATTGGGGGCAGGAGGAGAAGGGGACGACCGAGGATGAGATGGCTGGATGGCATCATGGACTCAACGGACGTGAGTCTGAGTGAACTCCGGGAGTTGGTGACGGACAGGGAGGCCTGGTGTGCTGCGATTCATGGGGTCGCAAAGAGTCGGACACTACTGAGTGACTGAACGGAACGGAACGGTGGTTGGCTAGATAATGGTCCCCTGAAGACATCCAGGTCCTAATCCCAGGAACCTATGAACATGTTGCACTATGTGGTAAAATGGACTTTGCATACGTGATTAAGTTAAATCTCAGTAGGAGAAGACTGTTCTAAACTATCAACCCGACATAATCACAAGGGTTCTTATAAGAGGAAGCAAGAGGGTCAGAGTCAGAGAGAGAGAGACATTGGAAGATGCTAAGATGCTGGCTTTGAAGTGGAGGAGGGGGCCATGAGCTAAGGAATGCAGGTGGCCTTCAGAAGCTAGAACAGGCATGAAAATGGATTCCCCCAGAGAGCTTACAGAAGGGATGCAGGCCTGCTGCATCCATTTAAACTTTTGACCTCCAGAACTGTGATACAATGCACTTATGCTATTTTAAGCCATTGGATTTATGGTAACTTACTAGAGCAACAATAGAAAACAAATTCATCCACTAATCTAAAACTATATTCTCCACCAAATGTACACACATGAACATGTATTTGCACAAAACACACACAAATGTATGCATGCCCGTAGACAAACAAAACACACACATGCTTTACCCCCTCTTTCTTCATGGTCTTCACAACACTCACCATTTGACAATCAAAATAAATAGAAAACAGTGGCACTTATCTCCCACCAGACACATATACACCCAGAAATAAACACTTCTATGAAGACAGTGATTTTTTTCTATTTTGGTGACTGCTAGAAACAGGCCTGGCATTATTGAGTAGACAGACATTCAATTTGTTGACTGCATGCTTTCTTCATCTTAGCACTTATATATATTCTATTTGTTATGATTTATATAAAATCTATGTCATCCCTCAACTTTCAGCCCTTGAAGATAACGACCTGTCTCTCTCAGTCACTACTATATCATTTCATCACTAATACAGCACCTTGTCCCCCGTAAGATCCCCACAAGCACATGCAGAACAATTGTGTCAACACTGTCATATTCTTCCTATACATCTGAGCCCCAGCGTTGTCAGAATTCCAACCCATCAAGAGCCCTCACATTTTATTTGATTGCAAATATATTTAATTCCTGGTTCACTGGAGCAGCAAGAAGGAAAAAAAGCCACTTGAGTTTGTAATTTACAAAGCAAATCTTCCCAGCAGAAATATTCATCTTCAGAAGACAGTGGGATCCAATCTTTTTTTTTTTTTTTAAAAAGGCAACCCACCCCGTTCTTCATACTTTCTAGTTGTATTGTTTGCAAACCTTCTGCAAGCACTTTGAGGCCAAGGCTAATCATTTTCCTTCAAGGGGCTCATTTCCTGGAGCTGGTGGTAATTTTGTCTCTGAGGAAGGAACACAGCAGGCAGGAAAACTGAGACTGTGTGACCGAAGTCCTTCTTGGGGAAAGGATGTGTGAAAATCCAGCCCATTCCCCTTGACTTGCTAATTAGAATTCCAGGAGGACAGGGTGGTGCAGCCATTGAAACCCTTGGAATAATCAGATGAACAGGGATATCCCCAAGAAGGAGTGGACAAGGATATATTTGAATTATATTATATTCACTTTAAATAACCACAAATAAATAATTTTGGTGAGTTAGGGACAATCTGTATGTATTAGTTGCCTTTGCTTTTTTATTCTCTCTGTCATAGATCTATCTCATCCTGCACGTTGGAAAAGACGCTTACTTTTTTATTTCCAGACCCATATGTGGGCCCCTAAGGAGCAGGATGCTTTTGAACTGTGGTGTTGGAGAAGACTCTTGAGAGTCCCTTGGACCGCAAGGAGATCCAACCAGTCCATTCTGAAGGAGATCAACCCTGGGATTTCCTTGGAAGGAATGATGCTAAAACTGAAGCTCCAGTACTTTGGCCACCTTATGCGAAGAGTTGACTCATTGGAAAAGCCCCTGATGCTGGGAGGGATTGGGGGCAGGAGGAGAAGGGGACGACCGAGGATGAGATGGCTGGATGGCATCACGGACTCAATGGACGTGAATCTGAGTGAACTCCGGGAGCTGGTGATGGACAGGGAGGCCTGGCGTACTGTGATTCATGGGGTCGCAAAGAGTCAGACACGACTGAGCCACTGAACTGAACTGAAGGAGCAGGAGCTTCCCTAATAGTTCAGTTAATAAAGAATCTGCCTGCAATGCAGGAGACCCTGGTTCAATTCCTGGGTCAGCAAGATTCCCTGGAGAAAGGATAGGCTACCCACTACAGTATTCTCAGACATCCCTTATGGCTCACCTGGTAGAGAATCTGCCCACAATGCAGGAGATCTGGGTTTGATCCCTGGGTTGGGAAAATCCCCTGGAGAACGGAAAGGCTACCCACTCCAGTATTCTGTCCTGGAGAATTCCATTGACTGAATAGTCCATGGGGAGCCAAAGAATTGGACACAACTGAGCGACTTTCACTTCACTTCAAAGAGTAGGGACCATGTATCATTTTTCTTTGCATTCTTGGAGCCATTATAGTGCCTGACACCTTCTAGTTATTGTATTAAATGTTTTAATAGGTGAGCCTATTAAACCAGGAATAAGTACTCCTGTATCAAATGTCTGTGTCTCCACTGGACTGGTACTCATCCAGGGCATTGGTT
Source organism: Aepyceros melampus (assembly GCA_006408695.1). Classification (NCBI taxonomy): domain Eukaryota; kingdom Metazoa; phylum Chordata; class Mammalia; order Artiodactyla; family Bovidae; genus Aepyceros; species Aepyceros melampus. The sequence continues at coordinate 141,370 of SJXQ01011836.1, read as the reverse complement.
CAAACTATAGCGTCTCAGGCCCCTTCCCTAGAGAATTGAATTCTGTCTATCTCATAGCTCTGATCATCAGGCAAGCTTAAGAAACAATTTTTACATCCACTTGTTTAACACATCCTTACCTGAAGTGTCCATGTGTTATATTTCCCATCACAGGGCAATCTTCAACAGGTGAAGTTTCTCACATTCTAAAATAGAAAGCAGGGCCTTTCCATTTCCAGCCATGTATTCCCTCCCTATTGATATTCAACCTTCCAAACGAAGCCTTATATAGTTGGCCCTGAGTATCTGTAGGTTCCACATCTGAGGATTCAATCAATCAACCATGGATCAAAAAAAATTTTTTTAATTCTAGAAAGTACAAAAAAGCACAACTTGAATTTGCCACATGACAGTAACGATTCATATAGTTGACATGAGTAATCTAGAGATGATTTAAGTAACCTAGAGGTGACTTAAAGGATATATGAAGATGTGCATAGGTTATATGCAAACTATATGAGGGACTTGAGTGTCCTGGAACTGATCCCCATCCCACCACGTACCCCACCCCCAGCAGATACCAAGGGATGACTCTCTGTTCTCACTCTCATTACCAGAGCCTTCAAAGGTTCCTACCATAAGACAAGACAGTAGAGCCCACAGGTCTGTATTCTGTCTGACGGTGCCAGACTTGACTGCCTGGAAGTCTTCGCATCTGAAAGCTGGCCCTCCTGGCTCTTGGACTCCCTGACACAATATCCTTCCTGCCTGTTCAGCAGGTGTGCTGGCTTGTGCTTATTTTATCTCATTATCTGTGTCTCTCTTGAGGAACAAGACCTAGGCAGTGGCTTTAGACCTGTCCTCAGGAGCACTTTGGGCTTCCCAGGGGGCACTAGTGATAAAGAACCTGCCTGCCAATGCAAGAGACGTAAGAGATGCGGGTTCGATCCCTGGGTCGGGAAGATCCCCGGGAGGAGGGCATGGCAACTCATTCCAGTATGCCTGCCTAGAGAATCCCACGGACAGAGAATCCTGGTAGGCTACAGATCACAGGGTCGAAAAGAGTCAGACATGACTGAAGTGACTTAGCGTGTGCACACACTGGGAGCCTTTAGGCACCAAGTAGGTCCAGGACTCTCCCACTAGGACAGCATCTTATTTTCCTAGTTTCCATAGTAGACCTTCTCCTGCAAAATTTGATTCAAACAAAGAGTTCCATGGATCAAAAAGATTTAAAAGGTACTAGTGTTAAGCACCATTTTTGAGCTGTACCATAATATCATTATTTTGACCTTCATCTCTCGAGGTCCCATTAGAACAAACAGGAACTGCCCTTTAGGACATTGAGAAGCCAGACCCAAGGACTATAGCTTTCATTTATACTCCACTGACTGACCCCCTACACCTGGACATCAACTTTTATCAATTCTTGGAAGTAGAAGAAACCTCAGAACAAATTAACACTTTCTGTATTAGTCAGTGATCCACTGCTGCATAAGAAATTAGCCCAACACTTAGTGCCTCGAATGACAACATTCATCAACTCACAGTTCCTGTGGGCAAGGAATCCAGGCATCACCTAGCTGGGCCGTTTAATTCAGGCTCTGGCAAGACTGCTGTCAAGATGTCAGCCAGGACTGCAGTCGTCTCAGGCCTGACTAGAGAAGGCTCCGCTCCCTAGACCACGCACACGGTTGTTGGCAGGATTCAGTTTCTCAGGGGTACTGGACTAAGGGCCTCAGTTCCTCTCTAGCTGTGGGCAGAAACTGGTGCCAGGGGGCTTCTCCATCCTCCAGCTAACAGTTCACAACATAGCAACGGGCTTCCATCAGAGTCAGCGAGTGAGGAAGAGAGTGCAGCCTGGATAGGAGCAACCTAACCTTTGGGTTACCTAATCTCGGAAGTGCCATCCCGTCCCTTCCGCTGTTCTGTTCATCAGAAGCCAGGCCCTAGGACCAGCCCACACTCAAGGGGAAAGGATCATACAAGAACACGAATACCAGGAGATGGGGACCGCTGGGAGCCACGGTAGAATGCCCACCATTCCTTCTAAAGGATGTGTGTGCATGCTAAGTCACTTCAGTCGTGTCCGACGCTGCGACCTTATGACTGTAGCTCGCCAGGCTCCTCTGGAGCAGGCTGTCATGCCCTCTACAGGGCATCTTCCCCATCCAGGGATCAAACCCATGTCTCTTAGGTCTCCTGCATTGGCAGAAGGGTTCTTTACCACTAGTGCCACCCGGGAAGCCCTTCTGAAGGATATCTATCAGGTAATCTAGTCAGAACCAGTGGGATAAGATATGGTCAGACAGACCTAGGTTCAAATCTTGGGTCTGCCTCTTACTACTTTAATTGAACTTTTTGTTTTGTACTGGAGTATAGCCAATTAACAATGTTATGATAGTTTCCGTTGAACAGCAAAGGGATTCAGCCATACCTGTACATGTATCCATTCTCCCCTAAACTCCCCTCCCATCCAGGCTGCCACATAACATCAAGCAGAGTTCCATGTGCTATACAGTAGGTCCTTGTTGGTTATCCATTTAAAAGCTAGTCTAAGTTTGATACAGGATACAGGATGCTTGGGGCTTGTGCACTGGGATGACCCAGAGAGATGATATGGGGAGGGTGGTGGGAGGGGAGCTCAGGGTTGGGAATTCATGTCAATGTAGGGAAAAAACCAATACAGTATTGTAAAGCAAAAAAATAAACTAAAAATTAAAAAAAAGAATACAACAGGTGAATAAGAAAAAAATAAAATAAAATCCATTGTCTTCAAAAACATAAATAAAAAATAAAATAAAATAGAGCAATGTGTACAAACTCCCTAACTATCCCTCCCTCTATCCTTCCCTCCACCTTCCCCCTCTTCCCCACAACCAAAAGTTATTTCTCTAAGTCTGTGTGTCTATTTCTGTTTCTGTTTCATAAGTTCATTTGTATCATTTCTTTTGAGATTCCACATATAAGGGATGCCATTCAATATTTCTTCTCTGTCTGACTTAACATCACTCAGTATTCTCTAGGTCTACCCATGTTGCTGCAAATTGTATTATCTCATTCTTTTTAATCTGCCTCTTACTATTACACCTACTCCTGATAATAATGACAATGATTGCTCTTGCTACTAATTATTAGGCACTTTGCAGATCTTGACAAGCATTAATCTTTTCGACAGTCACAATATCCTTTTGAGAAAGTCCTTTTACTGCACCCATTGCACAGATGAGGAAACTGAGGCTTAGAGGAGTTCAGCCACTTGTCCAAGATCTCACAGCTAGTGAGCAGAAGCCAGATTCAGCCACAGTGCTTCCTGTGCTAAGACCCCAGGGTTATGCTCTGATTGCTAACTTATCTCCTCTGACCTCTTCCAGGAAAAAGTGGTACTAACACTCACCTTCAAGGGCTAGTTGAGAGGATTAAAGAAGCTAATGAAATAAAGGCACATAGTCAGAGATCAATACAGGTAGGTATTTTGTTTAACAAACACTTGCAGAGCACTTTATCTCTGCCAGCGCTGTACTGGTTCAGGCTTTACTTACCCAGTCTCGTTCAGTACTCACTCTAGCCCTTGAGGTAGGGATAGTAAGTGCTTACACTGGCTTATTATAGCTGGGCTCGCTGAGCCTGTGAAACGACTCGAGGAGGTAGGTGCTTGGAGCACTGCAGGGCATGTGAGCTCAACCCCCAGCCTCCAGCCCCTGGATTCTTTGCCAGGGTTCTTGGGCTGCTGAAGTCACCTTCATCCTCCCGTGTGCCATGCATAGCTGCCCCTGCCCTGGGAACATGCTTCAATAGCTAACTAATATACCAGCTCACTCCTCCCACCAGAAGGATAACTCTGAGCTGCATATGATGCAGTGTCCATCAGCACCTCCCAGAGTGACTTCCACTGTGTTGTCTCACTGGCAGTAGGCTGAATGATACCACCTTTAAGACTGCCTTCCCTTCCCTGTCTCACTTCTCCACTCACCTACCCATGTTTTCTGAATCTTCCACATAAATTAGGGCTTCCCTGGTGGCTCAGATGGTAAAGAATCTGCCGGCAGTGCAGGAGACCCCAGTTCAATCCCCTGCTTCTTTCCTGTCGGGAAGATCCTTTGGAGAAGGGAACAGCTACTTGCTCCAATATTCTTGCCTGGAGAATTCCATGGGCAGAGAAGCCTGGTTGAACCTTCCAGATTAATTATTTGCACCAAATCTTTGACTCAGTGTCTGCTTCCAAGGAAGCTAAAACTGAGACAATACTATTATTACTGTTATCCCATGTTTCAGATGAGAACTCTGAAGCACAGAGAGGTGAAGGTAACTTGCCTAAGGTCAAACAGCTAGGAAGCAGTAGAGTCAGAATTCAAACCCAGACAGTCTGGCTCTTAACATGAAACATGATCATGTTTTTCTTTCTGACTAAGCTGGGTAAACAGAGTAAGATCCATTGCCTTATGGTGCCAAGCAAGGTGTCTTTCCACACCAAAGCAGTGTCACCAGCGGCTAGGTGTGCAATGAGTTTCATGAACTACTACAAAGACCAACTAATTCTCTAATGAAAATGTCAGCTCCCCCGACACAGCTAGCTGTGATCCCTCGAAAGACATGATTATGGAATCCATGCTAATGGTATTATCATGCAGCAAGGATTTCTGGTGTGTTTGTAAACCTAAAGCTGTAATTGCCAAAAAGAACTCGTCGCCCACAAATCAAGCCCCTCTGTATTGAGAATTACATCCAATGTTGCATGGAATGTAATGCCTAAATAATGAAGTCAAAGAACAATGCTGGAGACAGAGCATTTGAATATACTTGATTGATTTATTTCTTGCTCCCATTTAATAACCCACTTAGTTGGTGACGGTTAAGTGCAGCAGACTTAGAAAGAACATAACACACTAGAGAGAAAACATTTCACAGATTAATAACTGGATGTGGGTACAAGCTGATGCTCCCCTAATAGCAGCACAGAAATAGGTTATCGTCAAAAATCTGAATTTAATGTTCCAAAGTGAGGATCCGTGCTTTTCTTTTCCACGGTTCCATACTTATCACCACAGGCTAATGAAACATAAATCAGAAATCAGGAGCTAATAAATGCAATTCTGGGGGAGTATTTCTTTTATCTAATACCTTCCAAGATCGTGATCTTTGTTCAAGATCTTTAATGCTCAGATTACAATGTCTGAGTAGTAAGCATATTCGATTATGATTGGATTCTCCAAAAGGTAATTTATGAACCCTGCAACCTAACACGTGTGCATCATTTAAAGGAGAATTTGCTCACAGTTCGTTTATACCAATTTCTCCAGCATAGAGATAAAAGCTCTTCTGTTGCCTGTATGAATACAGTCATTCACATATGTATCTGGCTGATTTGTTTGATTTGTACAAAAGGATGTACAATTAAATGATACTGACTCAGTGTGTAAAGCAATTTGGGCAGGAATTTTGCTTTGGGGAACATTCCTTACTGTTCTGATGAAGGAAGGAGGTGGTTGGTTCACCGCGGTCACTCTCTCAGGTGGGACAGTGACAGAATGGGCTTCCTCTCCTGCCATCATAATTTCTGAAATAATTTCATGGTGTCTGTGGGAAAATATTTTCCCCCAACAAACTCAGTCTTAATGTGAGTTTATCAACATCCTCATCTCAATAATCTGCTGTGAGATTTACACCCTGTTTATCATAGAGTGGCCACACCCTGGAGCAAAGTGAGATCTGCTTTGTGACTTTGCTGTAGAGAACCAGCAGAAGAAGAGTGAAGGCATTTCCTATGTGCTTGAACCATACTGTGCTGAAAAGAACCTGGTCCATTCATTCTGCAGGCTACTGACTTTTGCCACAGCATCAGTTTTTTTTTTTTTTTTAATTATTGCCAAAAAGTATACAGGATACCAATTCAGTAAAATGGCACAATTAGCACTCACATGTTAGGACAAAACTGGGGAAAATATCACGCAGAGACTTACATTTCAACTCTGCATATTTATACCAACTTATACCCTGGCAATCAAGACATCAGGGGAACTTCATCCCTTATTTGGCTCCATAGGGAGAACAAACATTTTCCTGGGCAAGCACCACCACTAACCTGTAAAGTGTGCCTCAGAGAGCTAGTAACATCCTCCCAACACCCTCTCCTCCACACACATCCCTTCCATGGACAGGCTCCTCTTGTTGAGTACAGAATGCCTACATGCAATTTGAAAATAAAATAAGTGCCCCCTGGGTGGGAACAGGCAAGCCTATGTGCCTTAATGCAAGGAAGAATACATCTCTTCCTCTAGAAAGAGTCAAAGAAAACAGCACAGCGAGCAGATGCTGGCTCAATCTCAGCTTCCACATACTCCTTTGCAGGACTGTACACAGGGACCTGGATTTAATTCTAAAATTTTTTCATACAGGGCTTCAGACGGGACCACAGAGAGGTAGGTTGGGCAAAGCTCTCAACAATGGGAAAACTATTGGTCTCCCTGAAGCAAGGGTCAGCCTCTGGTGAAAATCAACATGTGTCTAAGGGAAATTCAAAGGAAAACAATTCTACAGGAGCCGAGATAAAGTAATTCTATTTCTCTCAACAAGCTCAGAATATACCTTCGGAGAGAATGGAGAAATTGGTAAACCATTCAGCTAAGTAACGGTGCCATTAACAAGAGCAATGCCCAACCCAGAGGCAGACCTGCCAGGACCTGTAAGAGTCTTCTGCCCTGGGGCAGGAATGGCAGAACGTACTGGTACAATTTCTACCTTCTCTCTTTTATTTCAATAAATAAGCCCCCTCTTTCCTTCTTTAAAGTCCCTCTCTTGAAGAGCTTATTTAATGAGCCATTCAAGTGGGCTGGCAAGCATAGAAACAGGCTATAAATTAGGAAAACAACCCAGAAATCATTTGGTTCCACAGAGTAGAGGATAACTGTGGGTGGTGGGAACTTAAAGAGGAATGCCAGAGTTGATTCTCTTTGACACTGGGGAAGAAAGAGAAGGGAATGAGGAATGGAATGAAGCTCCGGGGTTTGCTAATTTGAAGCAATCCTCTAATACTGAAAAGCCAACCAAAGACACCAAGTTAGCATATCAGGCTATTGTATTTTCCATAAGCATGGTGCCACTCAGTGGGAGAGGGCTATATGCCTATAAATAGTCCTCAAAAGAGACCCTCCCACTGGAAAAGCCACACCCCAATCGTGAGGGGAGGAGCCTCTTATAGATACAATTGGTACTGGCCAACCAGGGAGCACGATGCAAATTATAAGCCTTCTGATTGGACAGACCCGGGACGATGCCAACCTATGCCTATGCAGTAGGGTTTAACCCTTCTGTTCTTGCTTTCACTGTCAGTCCGGAACCAAGAATAAGCTTCATTCTTAGACTCTTAACTCATTAAGCAGGCAGAAAAGGTTTGTGGGCTCCTGGTGCTTGAGCTACAGAAAGCTAGCTAGCACAGTGGAAGACCAGGGGGATATTCCTCCCCCTGTTCCAAGAGTTTTCTTCGTGACCTATGGTATTATGGTCAACATCTGGAACGAACAACTAATAACTGCAAAAATGCCTTGAGGGGCTTCACCTATTTACATATAAATAGTTCTGGCCAGAGTTGGCCACCAGCAAAGGTTAATTTAATTTACCATCCCTTGGCAAAAGAATAGTCATTGGTTTTCCAGCACTTTTAACCTTGGTAGACCCTTGGGAAATAAAAATTAGATTGAGAGAAAATTACCAGTGGTGGAGAACAGTATAAAAGTGACAGTAACATATATAAACCTCCGGCAGGAGTGGAATAAAGTGGCATATTATTGTTTGCTGGCTCCCAAAGTTCAATATTTCTTGTGATTTACACTTCGCCATTGTCTCACCCCCCTCGGAGTATTTCTGGCCACTCGGGGCAGCCTCTCCCAAGATACACATCCTTGTTACTGTCAGAGAAGGACCAGATTACCTCGCTAAACAGGGAGAGACATTTAGACAAAGAGCCGTGAGGAAACGGAATTCAACAAATAAGAGTTTAAAGAGACGCCTGGAATGAAGCAGGGCAGTGTCTGGGTGGCAGAGACTGTCCTTCTGCTTTCTCTGTAGAATTCTACGGTAATGCTCAGCTCTGATGCCAGGTTCTGGCTAACGCTGCCCCATTCAGCCTCACTGCTTGCCATGGATGTCGCCATTCCATGAAACTTCCTATGTTCACACACACACATACACACACACACACCCATACCACAATGGTGTCTCTTCCCTGAACATTCACTCACATGATATCCTCTGCCTGCACCACCCTTCATCCCCTTCCCTGTTTTGCTGTCCAACTCTTAACTGCCCTTCAAAGCAGCCCAGGTTATCACCTCTTCTAGGAAGCATTCCCGGATCATCTCTAGGCCAGATGAGCACTTGCTTTGTCTCAGCCCCAGGAACTTCCCTCTTACATTGTCCGTATCCATCTGTCCATGTGTTTTCATCATCCCCACTGAGAACACGCGAGTCTGTTGTGATCAGCCAAAGAACTGAAAATAAAAAGGTCAGGGTTCAAAACAAGCAGAGGAGGCATGGAGCTCAGGAAACTTCTAACGGACATCTCCAGCTGGACAGGTTTCCTCACACAGGCTTTTTCCTTCCTGCATATACCACAACTGTGTCCTGATTGTATTTGTGTAATTATTTGATTAATGCACACACATGCATACATACACAGGATTATAAAGACCCATATTTTTAGTATTTAGTACAGTGCCTAGCACATATATACCCTATAAACATGTAGTAGTTAATTAATGGCTTAATTAATTAATCAGCAATATGAACAGATAAGAGAGATAAAAGCAGAAATAAGGTCATAGATGGCGCTAAATTCCAAAGTTCATTTGTATGTCTACCTGGCACAAAATAGACATGGACACTGTATGAAAATAATGGATACTGAGCTCTAATTCTAATGAAATTATATCCAGACCTGGGAGGGTGTGCATCTGAGTCTTATGTTTAAACAAATATTGAAACCACCATGGTATTTCTCTTCCCCAATAGATCCCAAAACCTACAATTTATGGAGTATAAGCAGATTTAAACAATGAAGCTGTCTACATCCAACCAAAACCCTCATTTTACATGTAATGAGGTAAAGCAAGATTTTATTCACTTATCCACTGGCATGATAATGTCTCTTGGAGAAAATACTATATTTATTTAGGAGACACTTTAATTAACAGTTTGAAGTAGTGAATGAGGCCAAAAAGTTATGCACAAGTCACAGGAGAAGAACACCAAAGTGGCTTGGATAAAAGGTGACCACAGTTAACCATTGATTCTCTTATTTTCTCAAGTTCGTTATGAGTGGAATTTGCAAGTTTGGGGCAGAGAAGAATTGCTCTGGTAATAGGAGGGGATCCAAACCACTAAACTGGATGTCAAAGAAGGAAAACACAGACATAATATAATAGTAATACACTTGGGAAGTTTTCAGTTTGCTTGTGATGTGATAACTTATTGTGATAGCTCATTGCTATGTCTCCCCAACAACCTCTTCAGTAAATTGTGCTTGACTCTTGTGTGAGTGGATTTTATCTGAGGGTGTGGGACTCAAAGAATATGATCAGTGAATAGCAGATATCTGGATGTTAAAGGAATAGGGAAAATGATTATTAGCCAAGCTAAACAACTTGCCAAAGGACCCTCTGCTAGCCACAGACTGAACCATTTCAGATCAGCTTTCTCTCTCCCTCTCTTACATATTAAGGGTTTCAACCAGCCATTTAGCACACAATTCTGAAAGGAAAAAAAAAAGAAGGAAAGGTGAGTTCATTTTGATGAGTTAACGTCAACACTTATTGACATCTAATACATGTTAAACAATTTACATGGACTCATTTAAATTTCATAACTATGAAGCAGTTGACATTATTTCTCTTTTATAGATGAAGAATAAAGGAATTCAGGACCATGGAAGTAAATTATTCCAAGTCAGGCAGCCAGTAGTGTTAGAACCTGGACTTGAATTCTCATCTGTCTTATCCACCATATATTACAGTAGTCATGTATGGGTGTGAGAGTTTGGCCACAAAGGAGGCTGAGCACCAAAGAATTGATGCTTTCGAACTGTGGTGCTGGAGAAGACTGTTGGAGTCCTTTGGACTACAAGGAGATCAAACCAGTCCATCCTAAAGGAAATCAACCCTGAATATTTATTGGAAGGACTGATGCTGAAACTGAAGCTCCAGTACTTTGGCCACCTGATGCGAAGGACTGATTCACTGAAAAAGTCCTTGATGCTGGGAAAGATTGAAGGTAAAAAGAGAAGGGGGCAGCAGAGGATGAGATGGTTGGATAGCATCACTGACTCAAACGACATGATCTGTGCAAACTCCAGGAGATAGTGAAGGACAGGGAAACTCGGCATGCTGCAGTCCATGGGGTTGCAAAGAGTTGGATGCAACTTAGCAACTGAACACCATCACTACCACTAACCCTTAAAAGGGCTAGACGATGGCTAAGGAAGGAAAAGGAGTTTGGGAAATGATAACATCCATTCAGATATGGCTTCCAGGGAGAACTGTTGCCACGGAGTATTTTAATACTCTAGGATGTCAAACAAGGTGTACGGGTAAGATACATAACCATGAACATGGGAACCATGGGACTTATGTTTGGTTTAATCACCAAGGAAGTCACATAGCATGGTGTTTTGGAGTCAGGCAAATTCTGGCTTGAATCATGGCTCTGATTTACTATCTGAGACAGTTCACCTCTAAACATCCATTTAGAAATAATAATCATAAACATAAATTTAACAGTTAATCAAAAGAAGAACAGCTTTTCTGAATCAGGGAACAACTGTTACCAGAGAATATGAACTCTAAATCTCCTTCATGGGATTCATAGCAGCCTCAGTTAACAAAGAGTAAGAGCTCAGCCTTGTAATTTCCTTAAGGCCAAAGAATAAACTGGAACATCTGGTGTCTATAGAATAGTCTTCAGCTTTATAGAAGAAACAAGGCTGATAGTGTTACCTTGGGACAATTACATCACCTTTTTGAGACTCAGGGTTGTCATCTGTAAAATGGGGATAGTCGAGCACAAAAGTCACTTTTGTAAATGCTCTGAGATACTGTGTACAAAGTGCTGAGCACAGTGTCTGGCACATTAAAGGGAGTGATGATGGTGGCAATGATGATGACGATTACAAACAGGACAATGACAAAAACGTTGATGTAAAGACGAGACCATGATGAGACAATGATGTGTTAAGGATGATGTGGTAGGAGGCATTGCTCCTGGGGGTGGATGCTGATGATGTTAATGATGCTAATGAAGACTGACCTGGTAGAAGATGACAATAATGATGATGACAGTGACACCAAAGACTACATGATTAGTGGTAAGACCACGATGAATACTGTTAGTGACGCTGCTGTGTTTGTGCGTGTTGATGACATTGGTATAGGTGAAGGAGATGAAGAAAGAAGAAACAGTAGAAAGAGGAAGGAAAACGGGAAAAGGAAGAAGGAATTAAAAGAAGAAAGAGGAGAATTTCCCTAAAGCAGCCACTACAACTCAGAGATGACCAGGTCTCACAAACCCAAACCTAAGGTACTTTGTTCCTCCAACTAGAACAGGTACCCCCTTCCTGACTGGAGGAACATCAGGTACAACAATGGAGATGGGATCTCCCCTCCACCTCATTTTCCAGCATGCTCCTCACCCAGGAATGGGAAAAGAACCTTATTGTTTCAACCCCATGTGTAGAGTCATATAGACATGTGCTCACCATAACCTTTATAGCCAGACACTTTCTGTGCACTGGAGCCCAAACCATGAAGACTAACGAAATATAGGGTCAATCCTCAAGAGCTGAGTGTCCAAGCAGACTGAGACCTCACCTGGGAGTACCTGGCCAAATCACCTCCTCAATGTCATCATTCGTGAAATGGAAACTACACCTTTTCAAGAGTTCTAAGAATATCAAGTGGATGAACAAGATCTCACAAGTAAATATACTCTGAGTTCTCTCAAGTAGCTACTATGAATATCTCAATTTAGATAATTAAGAAGTGTGGAATTATTCTAACAGTTAGAAGCATTTAACAAGTTAATTAATCTCTCTGAATCTCTTTTTGATGAAATAATAATCTTATACAGCAGTACCTATCTTATAGTGACAAGCTTTGTTGTTGTTGTTGAGTTGCTAAGTCGTGTCCAGCTCTTTGCACCTCCATGGACTGCAGCACACCAGGCTTCCTGTCCTTCAAACTATCTCTAGGAGTTTGCTTAAACTCATGTCCATTGAGTTGGTGATGCCCTCCAACCATCTCATCCTCTGCCACCCTCTTCTCCTTTTGCCTTCAATCTTTCCCAGCATCACGGTCTTTTCCAATGAGTCAGTTCTTTGCATCACAGGCCAAAGTATTGGACTTTCAGCATCAGTCCTTCCAATGAGTATTTATGGTTGATTTCCTTTAGGATTGACTGGTTTGATTTCCTTGCAGTCCAAGGGACTCTCAAGAGTCTTCTCCAAGCACCACAATTTGAAGGCATCAGCCTTCTTTATGGTCCAACTCTTACATCCATATGTGACTACTGGAAAAACCATAGCTTTGCCTATATTTACCTTTGTCAGCAAAGTGATGTCTTCACTTTTTAATATGCTGTCTAAGTGTGTTATACCTTTCCATTCAAGGAGCAAGCATCTTTTAATTCAAGGCTACAGTCACTGTCTGCAGTGATTTTTGGAGAAATCTGCAGGGATTCTGGACAAGCCTTAACTGAGATAATCTGTATGAAGAGTTCAACATAATATCTTTCTTATGGCATCCTCCAGTAACATTAGCTGAGAATATTATTACTGTAGGAGACAACAAGATAAATAAAACAAATATAGCCAAGGTACATTATTACTGTGTGAATCTCCTGCTTGAAATCTGCAGTGGTTTTCTTGCCATTCTAAGGATAGACTCCAAATATTTAATACAGCTGGCAAAGCCCTTTATGAGCTGGCTCCTGCCTAACTCTCCCCACAAACTAAATCTTCCTAAACTGCTTCCACGTCCTCCAGGTTTCAAGGTCTTTCTCTCTTCACACTAAGTATGCTGCTCACCCTCCTAGAACACTCGGCCCCAGGCTTGAAGGAGCTGCCTTCTTCCAGGAGCCTACCACCCTTGAATATCCCATATCACAGCGTGGTTGGGTAACTTCCTGGTGGCTTATCTGTTTCCACAACTACTTGGGATTGAGATGGTATATGCTCAGTCGCTCAGTTGTATCTGGCTCCTTGCACCTCTGACTCCATGGATTATAGCCTGCCAGGCTCCTCTGTCCATGGGATTTCCCAGGCAAGAATACCGGAGTGGATTGCCATTTCCTCCTCCTGCGATACTGATGGTTAATATTCACCATCTAACATAGCACCTGGCACAGAGTAAGCTTGCTAAATGAAGGAAAGAGTGCTACGATTGCCGTGAGCCTGGGGCACAGCATAGGAGCATGGAGGGGGGTCAGAGGGAGCCAAATGGAGAATCTATCTAGACCGATAAAAAGAGTAAGAGCATTCCAGAAAGAGAGGACAGCATGGACAAACAGAAGAATGACAGCATGGTATGCTGGGGAAACTTCATATAAACGGGTAGCACTGAAATATAGGATTCCAGAGTGGGGTGGTACAAGATGGTGGTCATTGCGTGTGCTGGCAAGCAACCTTTGTCCTGCAGACACTGCACAACCGTTGAAGAACTGAAAGCAGAGGACTCATCTGACCAGACTGCAGCATGAGATTAGTGACTGGGACTCAGGATCTTTCTTTCATTATTTCCCATCCTTTCTTCTCACCCGTTCCATCCTTTTTCTCTCCTTTATTCTACCTTCTCAAATATATTCTTTCCTTCCCTATAGTTTCCATTTACAGGGATTTTGTTGACACTGGATGTTAGAGAACCATGAATTTCGGGAGGTAGTCCTACCAGCATTAATTGAGATTCAGGTAAATAACCTTCCAATCCAACATGACCCAAAACACAAACAGACACTTCTCCCCCACATGAGGACTCTATGCATGGTCTGAAAGTGAGACAGAAGTGACATCTTCATCTTAATATAAAGGAAACATGCTTGTTGCTTGCTTAAAATAATTATTTACCTGAGAGTGTCTGTGGAAACCGGAGAAGGCACTGGCAACCCACTCCAGTACTCTTGCCTGGAAAATCCCATGGACAGAGGAGCCTGGTAGGCTGCAGTCCATGGGGTCGCTAGGAGTCAGACGCAACTGAGTGACTTTACTTTCACTTTTCACTTTCATGCATTGGAGAAGGAAATGGCAACCCACTCCAATGTTCTTGCCTGGAGAATCCCAGGGACGGGGCAGCCTGGTGGGCTGCCGTCTATGGAGTCGCACAGAGTCAGACACGACTGAAGAGACTTAGCAGCAGCAGCAGCAGTCTGTGGAAACACAAGCTTTTCCAGCAATCAATGCACTTCCTTTTTAATTGAAAATGTCACTCTTCTCATCCCTCCTTTTTTATGTAACTTCTGACTAACCTCTTTCAGTGTAAAATTACCAGGAAATTCCACTGAATAACATGGCTAATGAAATTATTCTAAGACAATCGCTATCAAACTCAAAGTCCTAGACTTAAATTTGAGGATGAAGGTTAGGGTTAAGATCTAGGTTTAGTTCTATAAAGCAATTAGCCATCAATTAAAAATAAATAATTTTTTTAAAAAGATCTAGGTTTAGGGTTAAGGTTTTGAGCTTGGATCAAGGTTAATGTTAAGGGTAGGTTAGATTTGGGTAATGTTTGAGTAGATAAAAATAGGTAATGTTAGAGCAGGTAAGAGTAGGGTTGAAGTGAAGTCGCTCAGTCGTGTCCGACTCTTTGCGACCCCATGGACTGTACCTATCAGGCTCCTCCATCCATGGGATTTTCCAGGCAAGAGTGCTGGAGTGGATTGCCATTTCCTTCTCCAGGGGATCTTACTGACCCAGGAATAGAGCCCGGGTCTCCCGCATTGCAGGCAGATGCTTTACCATCTGAGCGACAAGGAAGAGTAGGATTAGGTTAGGGTTAAGGCTGGTGTCAGGTTTAACACTAGAATTATAGTTAAGGGACTTCTGGGGAAAGGGAAATGAGATTGAAGGGCAGTTAATATTCTAACGACTTTAACACACACACATCAAACACTTATTTTACCTTTTTTTTTTTTTTTGGTCTGTTGAACTTCACTCAAAATAGTAGTAATAAAAAAGGAATCTACTTTTGTCTGATTCATGCATGGGGTTTGAAAAATCACTGACCTAAGCAACCTCCAAAGCCATATATCAGATTCAAAGACAGACACCATGGGCCATTTTTCAGGAACTCAACATCCTCATGAATAAGAAGCATTTACACTTCTGCAGGGAGAAGGCAATGGCACCCCACTCCAGTACTCTTGCCTGGAAAATCCCATGGACGCAGGAGCTTGGTAGGCTGAGTCTGCAGGGTCGCTGAGAGTTGGACACGACTCAGTGACTTCACTTTCACTTTTCACTTTCATGCATTGGAGAAGGAAATGGCAACCCACTCCAGTGTTCTTGCCTGGAGAATCCCAGGGACAGCGGAGCCTGGTGGGCTGCCATCTATTGGGTCGCACAGAGTCAGACACGACTGAAGTGACTTAGCAGCAGCAGCAGCACACTCCTGCAGGCATGATATCTTCATAGCTGAAGCTGCCCCATAACAGGAGAAAACAGCTGGGATGCCTTGGGGTGAGAGAACAGTCTAGATGCCCTTTCCTCCTGACTGGCAGGAGCTGGGAAGTATGATCAAGAGTAGGAACAAGACCACACATGCCCTCTCTTGTGGTAGGTGGAACTAAAACAAATAGTATAGAATGATTATTGCCTGAGCCAGTTAGAAGTTCCAAAGAACAGGCCTCTGGATTCAAGAGGTTAGGAAAAAAACTATGGTATGAAACCAAGGATGGCTAGGGAGCTAATAATTGATCAAGTATAGAGAAATTTTTGAGACTGAGGATTAGTATCCTTTTATTACAGTAGGTATCAGCAAAAAATTTCTGTAGAGGGCCAGATAGTAAATATTTTAGGTTCTGAAGCCAAAAATAGTCTCTGTCGTAGTTACTGAACTCTCTGCTGTTCTAGAACAGAAGTACCCATAGACCATATATATACAAATAAGCATGCTCTGCCCAGTGTTTAGTTTAAAAAGTTAGGCAGCAGACTGTATTTGACCCTGGGTCATGATTTGTTGACTCTTGCACTAGGTATTTGAGAACAACTTTTGTGACCCTCTATAAGAAGAGTGTTCTGAGAATTGAACCAATATAGAGATATACAGAATGAAGATTCTAGGGAGCAAAATCAAGGCTGTAACATTAGTAGAAACCCTAGATCCAGGCACACCTGAAACTAACCTCCCTGATATCTTCATTTACATGACACAGTGAATTATTCTTTTTAAGTAGCATGAGTGAAGTCTCTGTCCACTGAAACCAGAAATCCCCAATTGGTAGCCACAGCACACACGATGTCCCTAAAAAGTGTCCAGTCTCATCCCAAATCTTCTGACTCCCATTCCAGTTCTCATCCATTTCAACCAGCGTCAGGCAGAATGAATGCCCTAGTTGAGATATCTTTTGTCCTAGCCAAAGACCCATGTCTCCAACGTGGGTTGGATTTTGCTCCAAGAAACCCCCACTTTTTGAAATATCATTCAAGGAAAGTATGTGCTTAAGAAACACTACCCGTGGATGTGGAAAGTTGACAGAAGAGCCCTGGAGGGCCAGATGGATTCCAAACAGCTGTGACTTGATGGAGGCGCTCCATTTGGCAGGACCAGAAAGAGCTCAGCAGGAACAGCATCAATTAGCAACCTCTTCTTAGAGAGGATGATTGCAGCATATCACTGCAGTCAAGCTTCATGCATAACAAATGATGGTTATAAAGCCTCTGTAGCAACATGTAGACATGTTTGATACGATTTTAAGAGAGAACCTCAAAATACACTGTAATTCTCTTTCATTGATGAAGAAATGATTAATTGATACAAACTCTCTAGAAAGCAATTTTGCAATATGGTTTGAAAACCCTTAAAATCAAAACCCTCATAACTTTCGATTCAGCAATCCTCCTCTCCTATAAGAAACTATCCTAAGCAAATAATCAGAAATGTAAACACATATTTCTGCCCCAGAATGTTCATCACAGCATTATTTATAATAGCAATAAAAGAAAATAGTGCCCAAATGCTGAAGGTAAGAAGTTGATGAAATATATTATGGTATATAGCCACAGGCTGGAAAATTCTGATAGTCAGCAAAACATACAATTAGGAAGAATTTTTAATGACATGAGAATATATTCACACTATGGTAGGTTAAAAAACAGAACACAAATTGCATATATCCTGTGATAACCTCTAAATAATACATGGTGAAGTCTTTTTACTTACTTGAATATGGTGATGAAATGTTTGTGTTGGCAAGCTCAGGGCTCCTCTTATGGGTTTATTTGCATGGGATGTTTTTCCAGGGGCAAACGAGCTAACAATGAGGTGATAGGAGTTGTCCTAGAAAGAGAAGAAAGCAAGGACAATTAAAGGGATGTACAACAAAGCAGCATCTGACCCCTCAACGCTAATATATTAGAGGGCCCCATTGAGGAGAGGTTGAGGAGATTCTCAAGATCTCAAACACCTCTTCGCCAGGAAAGTCTTCCTCTTCCCCTACATGAGGTCTGATGCCTCTGATATAAGCTCTCCAAGCACTTTTTTCATTTCTATTTCAAAGCAGATAATAAATGTTGTCATCATATATTTAGATGATATGCCATTCTCATGCACCAGTCCTGTCTTGTTGAATATGGTAGTCACTTTCTAAAAATTGTTTATTAGCATAAAGTTGATTTACAATGTTGTGTTAGTTTCAGATGTACAGTAAGTGAATCAGTTATACATATATCCACTCTTCTTTAGATTTTCTTTTCCCATATAGGTCATTACAGAGTATTGAGTAGCGTTCTCTAAACTATACAGTAGGTCCTTATTAGTTATCAGTCATTTTAAATAGCAAATTCCATGGACAAAGGAACTTGGCAGGCTATAGTCCATGGGTTTGCAAAGAGTTGGACATGACTGAGCAACTGAGCATACACACACACCTTGAAACTTAAGTATAATAAATTAATTCAGAGACTTTTCTGGTGGTCCAGTGATTAGGACTTCACCTCCAGTGCAGGGGGTACAGGTTTAACCCCTGGAAATAGGATCCCACATGCCTCAGGGCCAAAAAAAAAAAAAGGCAGAACATAAATAACAGAAACAATATTGCAAGAAATTCAATACAGACTTTAAAAATGGTCCATATCAGCAGAAACCAACACAATATTGTAAAGTGATTGTCTTCCAATTAAGAATAACTTTTTTAAAAAATAAGTAATCAACAAGGACCTACTATATAGCACAGAGAACTCTACTCAGTACTCTGTAATAACCTATATAGGAAAAGAATCTGATAAAGAATGGATATATACGTATGCATAATGAACCATTTTGCTGTACATCTGAAACTAACACAGCATTATAAGTCAACTATACCCCAATATAAAGTAAAAATTAATTACATTTTAAAAGATCTGAGAAGAATAAATAATAAAAATGGTCCACATCAAGAAAAAAATTTTATAATAATTAATTAATTCAGATAAGACAAATACTGGAGTGGATAGCCATTTCCTTCTCCACAGGATCTTCCTAACGCAAGGATCAAGCTCTTGTCTCCAGCTTTCTAGGAAGATTCCTTACCACTTGAGCCATCAGGAAAGCCAGATAAGAGCAAATAAAAGTCTATTTCTTGGACAAACAAGCCACATTTCAAGGGCCCAAGAGCTGCATGTGACTAGTGGCCATCACCAGGGAGAGTGGACAGCGTAGATATAAAACACCTCCATCATCACAATCTTCCAGAATGTGCTGTCTTGCTTACACTCCCTGCTCCTTAAAGTCTGGCCCTTTACAAACACTCAATAACATTTGCTGAATGAATATACAGCAAGGAAACATTCTCATTAAAAAAGCGGGTCCTGGTATAGCACCTCCTTCTTAGATTTGTCCCTTTTCCTAACAATCCAGCACCATCAAGATCTAGTTATGAATTCATGAGGTAAGGAATAAACAGAATAAATGATGATAAAAGAGCTCTGAGCTCTAACTAGGAATCCAAATGTGCAGCATCAGCCCTGTCACAAGGATGTCATGATGACATGTGATTATCCACCTTCTCAGGAGGAATTCTGAACTGGAAGTAGCTTATCCCTGTCACTGGGACCAGAGTGCCTGGGATGACGCAGCTGAGTTGCTGATGGTGGCCAGCCCATTCTCTTCTTCTCTCATCACTGTTTTTGTTTTGTTTTGTTTTGTTTCTTCTCCCCTCATAGCTAAAGGACTAAGCTTAAAATTTGGGTCTTGGTCATGAACATTCTGAACTCTGGAGCTTTAGAAGACCCAGGCTATTCAACCTTTGTATGCCCTTCACAAAAGTTGCCAGCAAGTCACGAACCTCAGTAGGAGCAAGAAACTGTACTCTAACACTTCCTTACCTACAGGAGGTACCCAGGTCAATGTTGAATTAACAGGTAACTCTTAGTCTTGGAGAGAGGGTACCTGGTGAGTAACATCATTCATTCAGCAAATGTTTATGGGGCATCTACTGGGAGGCAGGCAATGCTTAGGCACTTGGAGACATACCAGTGACCAAAACAGAAATAGAAACATACATCTTCATGAAGCTCACGTGCCAGGCTTTTCAGCCCTGGCCGAATATCAGAATCAGCCAGGGATTTTTCAAACTTCCCATTACTTGGGACACACTCACACATATGCACACAGATTCTTATTAAAACAGTCCATGATAAGGACTAGAAAAAGGATTTTTCTTAAACTTCACAGCTGGCTTCAATGATTGGTCACCTGGAGAAACATCAGAACCAGTGGTTCTGAAAGTGGTGATTCCCAGACCAGCAGCACCAGGGAATGTGTTAGAAATGCAAGTTCGGGATTTCCCTGGTGGTCCAGTGGTTAAGAATCCAGCCTGCAGCGCAGGGGAGGTGGGTTTAATCCCTAGTCAGGGAGCTAAGATTCCAACGTGCTGCAGAGCAACTAAGCCTGCACACCGCAACACTGAGCCCACATGCCACAATTAGAGTCTATGTGCCACAAGGAAAGATCCCACATGACAAGGAAGGTCCTGCATCCTGCAGTTAAGACTCAACAGAGCCAAATAAATAAGTGTGTATGTGTGCTCAGCGGCTCAGTCATGTCTGACTCTCTGCAGCCCCGTGGACTGTAGCCTGCTAGGCTCCTCTGTCCATGGAATTTTCCAGGCAAGAATACTGGCATGAGGTTGTCATTTCCTACTCCAGACGATCTTTTCAACCCATGGATCGAATGTGTGTCTCCCGCTTGGCAGGCAGATTCCTTACCACTAGCGCCACTGGGAAGCCGCAAGTAAATAAATAAATATTTTCAAAAAGATAAAGGAAATGCAAGCTCTCAGACCTCTCCCTAGATTTACAGAATCAGAAACTCTGGATGGGGACCCAGGAAGCTGTGTTTTAACACGCTTTTCAGCCAACTCTGACACATTCAAAAGTTTGAGAACCACTAGTCGAAACAAAATTACCTGGAGACATGAGTTTTTAAAGAAAGAAGAATCCTGCTATCTGTCTTTTCCCGATGCCTTCCTGCCAAGTCATTAAACCTGGACAGGAATCGTAAGAACAGCTTCCCCACGTGGGTACCCAACTGCCACACTGCTGGGTTTCAGAGGCTCTCACCAGCTGCTCAAGGAACTGCCTCGATAGCTGGGACTCCTACCCCCACCCAGTTCCCCAATTAGCAAGGCCTCCCCACTGCCAATGAGCCTGGCACAGACACCCTCCGCTGACTTCCCCATGATCACCTGCAGGTGCAATGGGCCCCCACAGTCATGTGATGTTCTGGTCTCCCAGAGAGCTGCACAGACAGGGCTCAGGCCCACACCGAGATGCAAGGCCCACCATGGCACACACACATATAGCCTCATGTTCCACAACACACAGAAGTGCTTTCCTACTCTGTCACATATGATGTCACAAACACATGCATAGCACTCACTGTCAAGCACACATTCACATCCTCTTACTCTGTTCTGGACACACACACACATCACTCTACCAGCATCTCTCAAATTTGCCTGCATATTGGCCTCACCTGTGAAAGCGGGAAAGTGTTAGTTGCTCAGTTGTGTTCAACTCTTTGCAACTCCATGGACCAGTGATCGAACCTAAGTCTCCTGCCTTGCAAGCAGATTCTTTACCATCTGATCTACCAGGGAAGCCCACCTAGGAGTTTAAATTCATGCCCAGGCCACACCCTGCATAAATTAAATAAGGATCTCTGGAGTTGGCAAGCAGGTGTCTGTGTTTTCAAAAGCTACCCAAGTGGTTCCAATGTGTAGCCAAGGTTGAGAATACTGCTCTCCACCCTGGCCCTTGACTAACAGGAAGAAGAAGAAGTAGAGAGTCTCAGCTTCTTTCAGAAAGGAAGAGAAGATAAATGGGGGAAATTGGATTCAAAGATTCCCCAAAGTCTTCTGTAGCATCCTTTGATTCAGAAGGATCTGGATCACTCATTTGGTGTTTCTTGAGCACGTCCTACCAAGTCTTATTTCATCTGCTGATGCCCATGCATCGAGGACCAACAGGAACACACTTTCATCAGACAAAATTGTGTTTATTGACCCACTGCACTGAGGCGGGGTGGGGTGGGGGGTGGCAGGTGGCAGTGGCACACCAAGGAGAACATGGGCCACCTCAGCAAGAGACTGTTAGCAAGAACTCACTGTGGAATTGAGGCTGGTGGTGTGGGATTTGTGGGAGGTTTCAAGGGAGCAGGGCTTTGCTCTGGATTGGATGTGTCGAACTTAGCATGAGATAATTCCATGACTGGGTCTCTTAATGAATCTTATCTAGAAATTCAGATGAACAAAGTAAGACTAAAGCTATAACTTTGGAGTACAGAATGAAGGCTAATAGAGTTGTGCCAAGAGAATGCACTGGTCATAGCAAACACCCTCTTCCAACTACACAAGAGAAGACTCTACACATGGACAACACCAGACGGTCAACACCAAAATCAGATTGTTTACATTCTTTTCAGCCAAAGATGGAGAAGCTCTATACAGTCAGCAAAAACAAGACCAGGAGCTGACTGTGGCTCAGATCATGAAATCCTTATTGCCAAATTCAGACTGAAATTGAAGAAAGTGGAGAAAACCACTAGACCATTCAGGTATGACCTAAATCAAATCCCTTATGACTATACAGTGGAAATGAGAAATAGATTTAAGGGACTAGATCTGATAGAGAGAGTGCCTGATGAACTATGGACGGAGTTTTGTGACTTTGTACAGGAGACAGGAATCAAGACCATCCCCAAGAAAAAGAAATGCAAAAAAGCAAAATGGCTGTCTGAGGATGCCTTACAAATAGCTGTGGAAAGAAGGGAAGCAAAAAGAAAAGGAAAAAAGGAAAGATATACCCATTTGAATGCAGAGTTCCAAAGAATAGCAAGGAGAGATAAGAAAGCCTTCCCAGTGATCAAGGCAAAGAAACGGAGCTTGAATGGGAAAGGGGAATGGGAAAAACTAGAGATCTCTTCAAGAAAATGAGAGATACCAAGGGAACATTTCATGCAAAGATGGGCTCCATAAAGGACACAAATGGCAGGAACCTAACAGAAGCAGAAGATATTAAGAAGAGGTGGCAAGAATACATGGAAGAACTGTACAAAAAAGATCTTCATGATCAAAGAATAGCAAGGAGAGATAAGAAAGCCTTCCTCAGTGATCAAGGCAAAGAAACGGAGCTTGAATGGGAAAGGGGAATGGGAAAAACTAGAGATCTCTTCAAGAAAATGAGAGATACCAAGGGAACATTTCATGCAAAGATGGGCTCCATAAAGGACACAAATGGCAGGAACCTAACAGAAGCAGAAGATATTAAGAAGAGGTGGCAAGAATACATGGAAGAACTGTACAAAAAAGATCTTCATGACCCAGATAATCATGATGATGTGATGACTAATCTAGAGTCAGACATCCTGGAATGTGAAGTCAAGTGGGCCTTAGAAAGCATCACTACGAACAAAGCTAGTGGAGGTGATGGAATTCCAGTTGAGCCATTTCAAATCCTGAAAGATGACTCTGTGAAAGTGCTGCACTCAATATACCAGGAAATTTGGAAAACTCAGCAGTGGCCACAGGACTGGAAAAGGTCAGTTTTCATTCCAATCCCAAAGAAAGGCAATGCCAAAGAATGCTAGAACTACCGCACAATTGCACTCACCTCACACACTAGTAAAATAATGTTCAAAATTCTCCAAGCCAGGCTTCAGCAATACGTGAACCGTGAACTCCCTAATGTTCAAGCTTGTTTTAGAAAAGGCAGAGGAACCAGAGATCAAATTGCCAACATCTGCTGGATCATGGAAAAAGCAAGAGAGTTCCAGAAAAACATCTATTTCTGCTTTATTGACTATGCCAAAGACTTTGACTGTGTGGATCACAACAAACTGTGGAAAATTCTGAAAGAGACAGGAATACCAGACCACCTGACCTGCCTCTTGAGAAACCTATATGCAGGTCAGGAAGCAACAGTTTGAACTGGACATGGAGCAACAGACTGGTTCCAAATAGGAAAAGGAGGACGTCAAAGCTGTATATTGTCACCCTGCTTATTTAACTTCTATGCAGAGTACATCATGAGAAACACTGGACTGGAAGAAACACAAGCTGGAATCAAGATTGCTGGGAGAAATATCAATAACCTCAGATATGCAGATGACACCACCCTTATGGCAGAAAGTGAAGAACTAAAGAGCCTCTTGATGAAAGTGAAAGAAGAGAGTGAAAAAGTTGGCTTAAAGCTCAACATTCAGAAAACGAAGATCATGGCATCTGGTCCCATCACTTCATGGGAAATAGATGGGGAAACAGTGGAAACAGTGGCTGACTTTATTTTTCTGGGCTCCAAAATCACTGCAGATGGTGACTGCAGCCATGAAATTAAAAGGTGCTTACTTCTTGGAAGAAAAGTTATGACCAAACTAGATAGCATATTGAAAAGCAGAGACATTACTTTGCCAACAAAGGTCTGTGTAGTCAAGGTTATGGTTTTTCCAGCGGTCATGTATGGATGCAAGAGTTGGACTGTGAAGAAAGCTGAGTGCCAAAAACTGATGCTTTTGAACTGTGGTGTTGGAGAAGACTCTTGAGAGTCCCTTGGACTGCAAAGAGATCCAACCAGTCCATTCTAAAGGAGATCAATCCTGAGTGTTTATTGGAAGGACTGATATTGAAGCTGAAACTCCAATACTTTGGCCACCTGAATGGAAGAGCTGACTCATTGGGAAAGACCCTGATGCAGGGAAAGATTGAAGGCAAGAGGAGAAGGGGACGATAGAGGATGAGATGGTTGGATGGCATCATCGATTTGATAGACGTGGGTTTCGGTGAACTCTGGGAGCTGGTGACGGACAGGGAGGCCTGGCATGCTGCGATTCATGGGGTCGCAAAGAGTCAGACACGACTGAGTGACTGAACTGAACTGAACTGAACTGAAAGCTGTAACTGATACAGAAACAGAAGTCATTGCCCATAGGGCAGGAAATAAACATGCTTAGCCGTTTGTATGGCCTTGACAAGGGTCTTGCTTTGTGCTCAGACACAATTATGGAATGGTCTCATGTTTATCTTGCTCCATTTCAGCCACAGATGGCCTTGTCCAATGTCATTCTTTTGTGAAATTGTTCAAAAGGAGAGCACCAAGGACTAGCTGTGCCTGCCTGGCTGGCCCCTGACCATCAGGGGCTGTGCTTCTTCCTCTTCGGTCTCCTCTATTATTCAAGCTGACTCTATATTGTCTCTGCATTTTTACAAATGTGCCCATTTGTTCCTCTAGAAATTGAAATTCATCTTCTTAATCTCCTCTGTAACACATAGCACAGCTCTGGGCACATAGACAAGGAAGCCCCCACATTCTGAAAAATATGTTAGGTTTAGATTTGGAATCAGAAAACCCAACTCTGAGTTCCTACTTTCCACTTCCTAGATAGATAACTTGGGCAAATGACTCAATCTCTCTGAGCTCAGATAGGGATGACAGGCCTTGTCTACACCACTGAGACTCTGATGCAAATAAAAGGAGACAACTCTCCAGCTGCAAGGAGTGGGCAAAGCAGCAGATTTCTCAAGGAATGCACACTGGCAAAGGCAACTGGAGTGGAGAGCGACTGATCTGACCAACACCTTGGTTGAGCGTGGGGTTGTTGCTGTTGTTTGTTGTTTAGTCTCTGAGTAGCATTCAGCTCTTTTGCAAACCCATGGACTGTAGCCCACCAGGCTCCTCTGTCCGTGGGATTTCCCAGGCAAGCATACTGGAGTGGGTTGTCCTTTCCTCTTCCAGGAGATCTTCCTGACCCAGGGATCAAACCCACATCTCCCACATTGGCAGGTGGATTCTTTACCACTAAGCCAACAGGGAAGCTCCTTGCTTGGAGTAGCAAAGGACAACTGGCTTAGTGGACCTCTGAAAACTCAGTGTGGGTACGAGAAGTGGAATCAACAGGTGGAATTCCAGTCTCCTAGGTGACCGGAGAATGCAATGACAACCCAGTCCGGTACTCTTGCCTGGAAAACCCCATGGAGGGAGGAGCCTGGTACGCTGCAGTCCATGGGGTCACTAAGAATTGGACTCGACTGAGTGACTTCCCTTTCACTTTTCACTTTCATGCATTGAGAAGGAAATAGCAACCCACTCCAGTGTTTTTGCCTGGAGAATCCCAGGGATGGGGAGCTTAGTAGGAGGCCGTCTATGGGGTCACGCAGTGGGTACGAGAAGTGGAATCAACAGGTGGAATTCCAGTCTCCTAGGTGACCGGAGAATGCAATGACAACCCAGTCCGGTACTCTTGCCTGGAAAACCCCATGGAGGGAGGAGCCTGGTACGCTGCAGTCCATGGGGTCACTAAGAATTGGACTCGACTGAGTGACTTCCCTTTCACTTTTCACTTTCATGCATTGGAGAAGGAAATAGCAACCCACTCCAGTGTTTTTGCCTGGAGAATCCCAGGGATGGGGAGCTTAGTAGGAGGCCGTCTATGGGGTCACGCAGAGTTGGACACGACTGAAGCGACTTAGCAGCAATAGCAGGTGACCCTTTAGTTTCTAGAAACAAGCTTCAAGCATAAGTGATTACAGGTTGAATTTGCTTAGAATGCCACTGCACATTTTCTGAGTGCTAACTACGTGATACAGAAATGGAAAAAACACAACTTGTTCCCAAAGATGCTCTTAGTCTAGTGGAAGAAAGAGAGACACATATGAAGTCATTGCAATTCACATGGAAAACGGAGCACTTAAAGAGGTACAGCATAGCATAGAGCAGGGAGGAGTTAATTCTCTGTCAGGGCCTGGGGAGGAGTGGTGAGGAGATGTTAGTGAAAACTGCACAAAAATGAGCGGTACTTCAACTAGGTTTTCAAAGGATGAGTAGGAGTCTGCCAGGCAGATGGAGGAGGAAGTGTCAGATCTAGAAATCCATTCATAACTAAATCATTTCAAGGGGGTTCAAGACTGCTATGTCAACGATTTGAAACCCATTCATAACTAAGTCATTTCAAGGGGGTACAAGACTGCTATGTCAACTATTTTATCACCAGGTCATAACAAATTGTCCAGGACATAGTGTTTACTTAAAAGGAGAGGCAGCAATTAATGAACACAATAGGTATTGTTATCAGAGGTGTTAGCCCTCTGGTAGACTTCCAACCATTATAAAAGTATGCATCTATCTAGTGTAACTTTCTTTACAGTCATAGTTACATTATACTTAAGTCTCCTGGCCCCATATTTACAACTCTTTGAAATTCCCTACATGGTTAACTGATTTTAATATCCAAAACCAGATTTTTTAAACAAAGATTATACAAATATTGAGTGGTTTTTTTTTAATTCAATTTTTAGTTGTCTTCAAATAACTAATTCAGAAAGGGTATGACCCCAAAGCACAAGACTCCATCTACAGCCTCTTTGGAGTATTCTGACTTCCAGAAAATCAAGTTTAGTTAGATAGCTGTAAGTTAACAGACAATAAGGAGCTCAGATCTGAGACACAGTCACCTCCCGGTCTTGTTTTTGTTGACTATATAGAGCTTCTCCATCTTTGGCTGAAAAGAATATAATCAATCTGATTTCGGTGTTGACCATCTGGTGATGCTGGGCTCCAAAATCACTGCAGTTGGTGACTGCAGCCATGAAATTAAAAGACGCTTGCTCCTTGGAAGGAAAGTTGTGACCAACCTAGACAGCATGTTGAAAGGCAGAGACATTACTTTGCCAACAAAGGTCCATCTAGTCAAGGCTATGGTTTTTCCTGTGGTCATGTATGGATGTGAGTGTTGGACTGTGAAGAAAGCTGAGTGGTGAAGAATTGATGCTTTTGAACTGTGGTGTTGGAGAAGACTCTTGAGAGTCTTGAACTGCAAGGAGAGCCAACCAGTCCATCCTAAGGGAGACCAGTCCTGGTTCATTGGAAGGACTGATGTTAAAGTCGAAACTCCAATACTTCGGCCACCTGATGCGAAGAGCTGACTCACTTGAAAAGACCCTGATGCTGGGAAAGATTGAGGGCTGGGGGAGAAGGGGACGACAGAGGATGAGATGGTTAGATGGCATCACCGACTCAATGGACATGGGTTTGGGTGGACTCTGGGAGTTGGTGATGGACAGAGAGGCCTGGTGTGCTGCAGTTCATGTGGTCACAAAGAATCGGACACTGCTCAGTGACTGAACTGAACTGAAGGGTAGTTGTTCCCTGGTTGTGTGTCCCTTGTTAGAGCCAAGCCACATAAGTTCACAGGAAGGTGTGGACTGTGACCTCTGCCTGCTTGGTAGCAGCTGCTACCTTGGGGTTGGGACTGCAGTGGCAGTTTGTTCCCTGACTGTTGTCTTGCCCTGGCTTTGATGGTGGCCAGTTGGCCTGAGTGCCTCTCTCTGGGATCATAAGTTGCCTTTGCGACTCCTGTCACCTCTGGCACTTGTGCCAGCTTTGGTGGTGGCTGGCCAGCGCATCTGCCTCTGGGGTCACAGTCCACAGCTGGAGCTTGTTGCACCTATGGCACTCTTGAAGGCTGGGTCCTGTTGTCAGTTGAGTGCACAGTTTTTGAGGATCCCCACAGCAATGATCTCCTGTCTCTCTGTCAGGCCCAATCCCTGGACTCCCTCAGCTGTTTTATACTAGCCACTTCAGAGTATCTTCACAGCAGTCAATCCTAGTCCTCTTCCTAGGGTCCAGCCCCAAAGCCCTCAGCACCCAGCCCATACTGGCTGCAGCAGGGCGTGCCAGCAGAATCTTGGCTGGTAAGTGCTGGTCAGCAACAATCTCTGTGGTGATTTCTCTCCATTTTGCCTTCTGAGCACATATTGCTGCATTCCCCTCTGTGGTTCCAAAGCTCTTCCCCAACGCTGCAGTGAGGGGTTTCCAAGCGTGCAGAACTTTTTCTTCTTCATGGCTCACTCCTCAAGGTATAGGTCCCCATCCCAAATCCTTTGTCTCTTTTTTCTCTTATAACTTTTTCCCTACTT
Source organism: Aepyceros melampus (assembly GCA_006408695.1). Classification (NCBI taxonomy): domain Eukaryota; kingdom Metazoa; phylum Chordata; class Mammalia; order Artiodactyla; family Bovidae; genus Aepyceros; species Aepyceros melampus. The sequence continues at coordinate 112,750 of SJXQ01011836.1, read as the reverse complement.
CATTCTCTGGAGATTGGTTTGTCTTTTTGGAAGTCTGGGGTCTTGCCAGCTTTCAGAAGGTGTTCTGTAGTTGTTCCATATGCAGATAAGTTTTTGACATATTTGTGGGGAGGAAGGTGGCCTCCGTATTTTACTGTACTATCTTGCGGGATCTCCCTGTTTAGTGTTCCTTAAGCTTCCTGGATCTGTGGTTTAGTATCTGACCTTAATTTGGGGAAATTCTGAGTCATTATTATTTCACATAATTCTTTCACTTCTATTTTTCTCATCCTTCTGGCAGTTGCATTATGTTTTTATTACTCTTTTTGTAGTTGTTCCACAGTCCTTGAATATTGTCTTATTTTTTTCAGTCTTTGTTCTGTTTATGTTTTAGTTTTGCTGGTTTCAATTAACATGTCTTCAAGCTCAGATTCTTTTTTAAAGTTGTGTCCAGCCTACTGATAAACCCATCCAAAGCATTCTTCATTTCTGTTACAGTGTTTTTAATCTTTAGTATTTCTTTTTGTTTCTTTCTTAGGATTTCCATCTCTCTATTTACATTTCCCATCTGACCTTGTTTGTGCTCTAGTTTATCCTTTAAAGCCCTTATATTAATCATAATTGTTTTAAATTTTTAGCCTGATAACTCCAGCATTAGCAGCACCATGCTGATTCTGATGCATAGTCTATCTTTTCAAATAGTAGTTTTTGCCTTTTAGTGTGGCTTGTAATGTTTTCTTGATAGCTGGACACGATGTACCAGGTAAAAGAAACTACTCTAAATAGGCCTTTAGAAATGTGGTGTTAGGTGTGGCTAATAAGGGAAGTATTTGTACTTCCTTGATTGTGAAGTGAAAGTCTTTCAGTTGTGTCCGACTCTTTGCCACTCCATGGACTGTAGCCTACCAGGCTCTTCTGTCTATGGGATTTCCGAGGCAAGAAGACTGGAGTGGGTCGCCATTTCCTTCTCCAGGGGATCTTCCTGATGCAGGGATCGATCCTGGGTCTCCTGCCTGGGAGGCAGATTCCTTACCATCTGAGCCACCAGGGAAATTCCCTAATTAGGTCTCGCTATTTCAGTCTGTGAACTTCACAAGTGTTTCTAATTTTTTCCTCCCTCTTTAGATGGGAGAGGATGGCTAGAGTAGGTTGGAGTTTGGTATGCCCCTTCTCACAGTTACACTGTTAGTCTAGACTGATTACTTAGTTCGTACTAGGGCAAGCCTTGCTGGAAAGAACAGAGGGCCCTGATAAATTTCAAAATAGCTCCTCTCTCCTACTCTCTTTGGGACATTTAAGAGGAAGTTTTTCCTATATTCATTGTGAGAACCTGGTTAAAATCTTGGAAATAAAACTTACAAGTCTGTGGGCCCCCTTTGACTGAGTTTCCCTGGAATTTTTAACTCCCAGACTTGTCCACACTAAGCCCCCAGCAATTTGTCCCTTACAGTTCAGATTTTCTTGGCACTGATTTCTGTGTTAGTTTTTACTCTTGAATCTCTGCTCTGATAAACCATGACTCCCTGTATTCCCTTGTTTGTCTCTCCATCTTGGGGGCAGCAATGTGCCCTGTGCCCTCCTTTCTCACAGATCCAGGAAGAGTTGTTGATTTTTTCAGTTGCTTTATTAATAGCGTTTTACTCGTCAGGACAAAGCAGTGACTTACTTCCAGGTTTCTTACATGTGGAATAGAAATTGGTTCTGTAATTTCCATTATATTTTCATATGGCTTTTATAGACTTTTATCATTTTTATACATCTTCATGATTAGTATTTTGATAACGTAGGAGTCTCTTGAGTTAACATGCCTTATATAACTTAACAGTGGCTTTGTTTTTCGGAAACTTAAGTCAGTCACCTTGTAGGTTATTGTGTGTGTGTGTGTGTGTGTGTGTGTGTGTATGAGCTGCTCAGTCACGTGCAACTCTTTGTGACCCCGTGGACTGTAGTCTGCTGTGCTCCTCTGTCCATGGGATTCTCTAGGCAAGAATACTGGAGTGGGTTGCTATTTACTTCTCCACAGGATCTTCCTGACCCAGGGATTGAACCTGATCTCCTGCATTGCAGGCACATTCTTACACCACTGAGCCACCAGGGAAGCCCAGGTTATAGTGTAATGAACATCTTTTTGTGTATAACAGTTTTTCTTTTCAGTGATTGTTCAGAATAAACTCCCAGAAGTGGTATCACTTTGTTTGAGAATGTATGTCTATACAGGTGCCTACACAGTGCCTTGATGCTTTCAAAAGTGTTTTATAAACTTAAATTGTAACTGGCAATATGTAGATATATTAAGTTTATCACAGTTGCAGAGCTATGTCTGTTTTGCAAAATAAAGTTCTTAGGAAAAGATTTGGGCAGGAAGATAATTTATCTTTTGTTGTTGCATGAAATGTGCTCTGTCAGAACATTTGTTCTGTTCTCTCGGTTTACTTATTTACTTATGCTGTGCTGGGTCTTCATTGCAGTGCACAGGCTTCTCTGATTTTGTTGTATGGACTCTGGAACACACAGGCTCAGTGGTTGCAGCACATGGAGCTGTTGCCCTGTGGCATGTGGGATCTTAGTTCCCCAATCAGGGATCAAACCCCCATTTCCTGCATAGGAAGGTGGATTCTTAACCACTGAACCACCAGGAAGCCCCTCAACCTTTTTAAATAACCACAGATTTTACAGGTTATATCTGTTTTTGTGTTCTGGATTGTTTGGATTTTAACAGCCTGTATACACATCTCAGTGGGCCAACCTGAATGTTGGGAGATCATAAATTTTGAAGAGCATAATCAGAATCATTTGATAAGCTAGTTGAGCCAATTCAGTTAGAGATTCTAATATTGATACTTGCTGACATTTCCTCTTGGCTGGAATTCCAGTTTGTTTCTCCCTTTCTTCTAATGGTTGGGTTCTTATATTGTAGAGAGGTTAGGTAAAATATGTCCTAGTCAGTAGTGATGTTTATTAGACTTTAGTCTCAGATCATGGTTATATAAAAAATAAGAGTCAGTAACTAGTGAATAAGAATGTCCTTTTAATTCTGATTGTGGTTAGAGGAAATATGTAGTGGTGGCTTTGTCAGATTATGTGCTTGTATGTTATTGTTTGTTGTTTAGTTGCTAGTTGTATCTGACTCTTTTGTGACCCCATGGACTGTAGCTTGACAGGCTTCTGTGTCCTTGGGATTTTCCAGGCAAGAATCCTGGAGTGGGTTGCTATTTCCTTCTCTAGGGCATCTTCCTGACCCAGGAATCAAACCTGCATCTCCTGCATTGGCAGGAGAATTCTTTACCATTGAGCCACCTGGGAAGGCAGGTGTTACTGTTAGTGAAAGACAATAATCTGAAGTTTTGGATTTCTTTAAATAAAATGTAATAACAGCAAATAATTTGTTAATTGATATAAATAGTTATTAGACACTTGTTATGTGCGAGGTACTATTCTAAATATTTTTCATGTATTATTTAACCATCGTAACAGACTTAAATACTATTATCTCTGTTTTTCTTGTGTGTTAAGTAAAACAAGTTTTATTAAATCATAGTATTTATATGAGAATTCTAATGTTAAGAGTATGTTTATATTTACTCTAGATACATGGTCATGCAGATTAAAAGACACAAAGAAAAAAGAGGGAGGGAGATTATCAGAGACCAGCACCAGTATCCAGGTTTAGAGGATAAATAACCTGCTCAAAATTTTACAACTAAAAAGGCATGCAATCAAGAATTAAACCCAGGAGTCTGGCTATGGGGGCTTCCCTGGTGGCTCAGATGGTAAGGAATGTGCCTGCAGCATGGGAGACCTGGGTTCGATCCCTGAGTTGGGAAGATGCCCTGGAGAAGAGAACGGCAGCCCACTCCAGTAGAATTGCCTGGAGAATTTCATGGACAGAGGAGCCTGGCAGGCTACATATAGTCCTTGGGGTCGCAAAGAGTCAGACATGACTGAGGGACTTTCATTTCCTTCCTCAGTCTGGCTGTGGAGCTTCCTGTCTATGGAGTTGAGAACAGAATCCTTACTAAGTTCTTGTTTTCATGTTAATGTAATAGCAAAGCCTACATCTCTCCAGAATCTTGAGGAAATATGTTGTTCAGTCCTTCAGTCGTGTTCGACTCGTTGTGACCTCATGGACTGCAGCACACCATGCTTCCCTGTCCCTCACTATTTCCTGAAGTTTGCCCAAGTTCATGTCCATTGTATCGGTGATGCCATCCAACCATCTCATCATCTGACTCCCTCTTCTGCCCTCTGTCTTTCCCAGCATCAGGGACTTTTCCATTGAGTCTACTATTTGCATCAGATGACCAAAATACTGGAGCTTCTACTTTAGCATTAGTCCTTCTAATGAGTACTCAGGGTTGATTTCCTTTAAGATTAACTGGTTTGATCTCCTTGCTGTCCAAGGGACTCTTAATTAGGGAATACAAGATACTTTAAAAGACTGAATATTACAAAGAACTCATTTTGCATTATTACATGGTTTTGGTTCTCTTAAATTGAACACAAAGGATATAATCAACATCAACATTTTCTTGATGACTTAGTGATTTCGTTATGTCAGTCTTTCATTTTATCCGTTCTATTGATATATAGTGGTAGCTCATTTTAACTTGCATTTTCCTCATGACTAATGATCTTTTCTTATGCTTAATGATTATTCCAAAATTTTCTTTTGTGAAGGATTTGTTCAGATCTGTTGTTCATTATTGATAAAATTAGATGGCTTGTTTTCTTACTATGACGTATAGGTATTTCATATCTTTGGATACAAGTCTTTTGTCAGATTATATATATTGTGAATATGTTCTCCCATTTTGTGACTTACCTTTTCCTTTTCTTTCTTTTTTACTTAAAATTTTTTTTAATTAAAATTTTTTTTTTACTTTTTGTAACAAAGAGAGTTTTATATTTACATTTTTCTTTCTGTATCATGTCTAAGCAAAATTTGACTACCCCTCGGTTACAAAGATTTTCACCTGTGTTTTCTTTTAGGATTTTTATAGTTTTAGCTTTTACATCTAGATATGTATTCCATTTTGAGTGTATTTTTGTATATAGTGTGAGATAAGGGTTAAACTGAAAAGCAGAAACATTACTTTGCCAACAAAGGTCCGTCTAGTCAAGGCTGTGGTTTTTCCAGTGGTCATGTGTGGATGCAAGAGTTGGACTGTGAAGAAAGCTGAGTGGCGAAGAATTGATGCTTTTGAACTATGGTGTTGGAGAAGACTCTTGAGAGTCCCTTGGACTGCAAGGAGATCCAACCAATCCATTCTAAAGGAGATCAGTCCTAGGTGTTCTTTGGAAGGAATGATGCTAAAGCTGAAGCTCCAGTACTTTGGCCACCTCATGCGAAGAATTGACTCATTGGAAAAGACTCTGATGCTGGGAGGGATTGGGGGCAGGAGGAGAAGGGGGCAACAGAGGATGAGATGGCTGGATGGCATCACTGACTTGATGGACATGAGTTTGAATGAACTCCAGGAGATGGTGATGGACAGGGAGGCCTGTGATTCATGGGGTCACAGAGTTGGACATGACTGAGCAACTGAACTGAACTGAACTGAAGGGTTAAAGGTTCATTTTTTTCTCTTATGGATATCCTGTTATTCTGGTACCATTTGTTGAAAAGGCTTGTTGGTAGAAATCAATTGAAAAAAATTTGTGCATCTGTTTCTGAATTTTCTATTACGTTATGTTTAAAGAGCTTGTTTGGGTTTTTGTTGGGATTGTGTTGAATCAGTTTGGGGAGACTTGATATCTTATTTTCTGAATTATGTTGCTTTATTTTTTTCTCTAGTTTTTGTTAGAATTCACCAGTGATGAATGTCAGATGGCTTTGGATTTTCTGTATGGAGAAGTTTTTAATTACAGGTTCATATTCTTTAATAGGTATAAAGCTGTTCAGATCCTCTTTTTCTTCTGTGTCACTTTTCATAATTTATGTTTTTCAGTGTTTGTTTGTTTGTTTGTTTCAGTTAAGTCAGTGTTTCTCAGTCCTTTTTTCATTACTGTTCCCTGAAGGATCCTTTTTAGACTTTTTTTTCCTAGCCACCACTGTCCCCACGAAATTTTAATGCCATAGATAATGCTATATATCCTATTTATATGCTGACTTATACACCTGTGTTTTATATATAAAGAAAGTAAGATTTCTTGGACTTCTAAGAACCAATTTTTGTCCACTTGGGGATGATATCATGCCAGTTGAGAATGTATGCTTGTTTGTCAAATTTATTGGCATAAAATTATCCATGGTATTCTGTTGTTCTTTTCATGATTGTCGAATATGTAGTGATACATCCCCTCTTATTCCTGTATTGTTAACTTACATGTTTTCTTTTTCTTCTTGAGCAGTCTAATCAGAGATTTATAAATTTTATTGACCTTTCCATGGAACTAAGTTTTGTTATTAATTTTTATTTTCTGTGTTGTACACCATCTTCTATTTCATTGATATCTGCTCTTTATATTACTCTCTTCTTACTTTGGGTTAATTTTTCTCTTAATTGTTTAGCTTATGAAAGAGGAAAGCTTGGATCTCTGATTTTAAATTTTTCTTCTTTTCTTATATGATTGCATTATGTACTTCCACAGATTTTGACTAGGAAAAAAAAGTCTAGAAAGGATTCTTCAGGGAATAGTAATGAAAAAAGAACTAAGAAATACTGACTTAATTGAAACAAATTAAAAATATCACTGAAAACCATAATTTATGAAAACTGACACAGAAGAAAGAGAACATCTGAATAACCTTATATCTATTAAAGAATTTGGATTTATAGTTTAAAAACCTCTCTATAAAGAAATCTAAGGCCATCTGACATTCATTCACATTAATTCTGATCTGTTTTCATTCTCGTTAGGATCACTTTAAATTTATTTGGGTGCATTTTTTTATGTTGGAATTTAATCTTAGGGATCCCTCATCCTTACTGGTTTTATTTTACTTTTTAAAAACAAGTTTAACATTTACCCGATTAAGTCAAAGATATACCAAAAGGTATAGTCAAAGAAATGTCACTCCCTCCCTTATCCCTTCCACTTTGTACCCGACTACCTGTATATAACCATTTGAATTAGTTTCTAATTCATCTTTCGTGTGGCACTCTTTGCAAAAATTAACGTACTATATAAACTTCTGTGTTTTGCTTCTTTTTTTTAGCTTAATACTGTATCTTTAAAATAATTCTATTCCTAGAGCATAGATACCTTCCTTATTCTTCTTACAGTTTTGTGTATGAATACCAAAATTTATTCAAGCAGTGTCCTGTGATGGTCATTATGTGGATTCTATTGTTTTGCAAAATCAAACAATGCTGCAGTGAAAAATGTAGTACATATTTGGTTTTGTTGTCATTGTTCATTTGCTAAGTTGTGTCCAACTGTTTGCAGTCCTGTAGACTACAACATGCCAGGCTCCTCTGTCCTCCACTGTCTCCTGGAGTTGGCTCAAATTCATGTCCATTGAACTGGTGATGCTATCTAACAGTCTCATCCTCTGTCACCTTCTTCTGCTTTTGCCTTCAATCTTTCCCAGCATTAGTCTTTTCCAATTGGTTGGCTCTTCACATCAGGTGGCCAAAATTTTGGAGCTTCAGCTTTAGCATCAGTCTTTTCCTGAATATTCAGGGTTGATCTCTTTTAGGATTGACTGGATTGGCCTATTTGCAGTTCAAGGGACTCTCAAGAATCTTCTCTAGCACCACAATTCAAAAGCATGAGTTCTTCAGTGCTCAGTCTTCTTTGTGGTCCAATTCTCACATCTGTACATGACTGCTGAAGCAGGCTGGTTGGTCTACAGGTTACGGTTCTTGCCTTTGGCATGGAGGTCCCAGTTTCAGGTCCCAGACGAGCCCCCAAGATGAAAGGTTGTTGCTGAGCCATGAAAGACGCCGGGATTCTTGGCCTCCAGAGGAGAGGAATTCAATCCGGGGCCAGTGACGAAGCTTGATCACTCAGAACTTTTGTGTGATAAAGTTTTATTAAAGTATGAAAGAGATGGATAAAGCTTCTGGCATAGACATCAGAAAGGGGCAGAAAGAGTGCCCCCCTGCTAGCCTTTAGCAGTATGTTATATGCTTATCAGCAAGCTGTTAATTAGAGAAAGGAGATGTCTCAGAGTGGCACCAGCCCCCTCACCCACAACATGCATTTTGAGATAACATTGGCACCAGGTGAGTCATCCTGGGCCATAAAACGATTGACATGAATCTTCAAGAAAGGCAGGTTTCCACATAAATATATAGTTTCATTAACATAGATTAAGAAAACAGTGTATGAGTAAAACATACAAGTTTGTTGAGCCCTTATCTGAGTCTTTTTTTTTTTTTTTACTGTTTTTATTTTTTTTTTACCTTATCTGAGTCTTAAGCAGAACAGAATTGAAGAGAGACAGAGTCAAGTGTAAATACATAGTTCATTAACATAGCTTAAGAAAACCATTTCCATAAGAAAAATGCATTGGTTAGCTCAAGGTTTGAGAAAAGTTCAGGTAGAACCAGGTGTCATCATGGCAACACAGAATTTTAAGGGAAACCTTTTAAATTTGTATAGAGAAGGGAATAAAATCTGACACTTGGGGTTTGCTTCCTCCTGCTGCTTAAAAGAGAGAGAAAAAAATGTCTAAGACTTGCAGCCTATTTCCTCCGTTTGGAGACCCCTGGCCTTCCTGCCTGTTACCCTCTCACTACTAGAAAAACCATAGCTTTCACTATGCACACCTTTGTCAGCAAAGTGATGTCTTTGTATTTTAAATACGCTGTCTTGTGTATATCTATTTTTTTAAAAAGTTGAAAATATATCATTAGAGTACATTGCTCAAATTGGGATTGCTGGGTCATATGTGTATTTGTTAGTCACTGCCAGAATCTTGTCCATAAGCATTATACAAAATGGCAGTATTCTTTTTTATATTTATTAGCTAGAATAATTCTCTTTTGAAGTATTATTTTTTAAATTTATTTATTTTTAATTAGAGGGTAATTGCTTTACAATGTTGTGTTGGTTTTGCCATACATCAGCATGAATCAGCCACAGATATGCATATATCCCCTCCCTTTGGAACCTCCCTCCCATCTCCCCCCGACCCCCCACATCCCACCTTTCTAGGTTATCACAGAGCACTGGGTTGAGCTCCTTGCATCATACAGCAAATTCCCAATGGTTGTCTCTTTTACATATAGTAATGTGTATGTTTCAATGCTACTCTCAATTCGTTCTACCCTCTCCTTCCCTCACTGTGTCTAACAAGCCTTTTCTATGTCTGCATCTCTATTGCTGCTCTACATATAGGTTAATCAGTACCATTTTTCTGGATTCCATATATATGTGTTAATATACAATATTTGTTTTTATTTTTGACATACTTCATTCTGCATAACAGGCCCTAGGTTCATCCACCTCACTACAGCTGACTTTGTTCCTCTTTATGGCTGAATAATAATTATATATAGGTGAAAGTGAAAGTAACTCAGTTGTGTCCAACTTTTTGTGACTCCATGGACTGTACAGTCCATGAAATTCTCCAGGCCAGAAAACTGGAGTGGTTAACCGTTTCCTTCTCCAGGGGATCTTCTCAACCCATGGATCAAACCTATGTCTCCTGCATTCCAGGCAGATTCTTTACCAGCTGAACCACAAGGGAAGCCCGTTTTATATATATATATATATATATATACACACACACACACCACACACACACATATATACCACAACTTTATCCATTCATCTGTCGATGGACATCTAGGTTGCTTTTGTGTCCTGGCTATTATAAATAGTGTTGCAATGAACATTGGGGTAGATATGCCTTTTAGAATGATTTTTCTCAGGGTATATGCCCAGTTGTGGGATTGCTGAGTCGTATGGTAGTTTATTCCTAGTTTGTTAGGGAATCTCCATACTGTTCTCCATAGTGTTGTATCAATTTACATTCCCACGAACAGTGCAAGAGGGTTCCCTTTTCTCTACACCATCTTATAACTCTTTAAAGAGAAGCTTCTTTTCATCTATTTGTTTATCTAGTAGTATAGCTTATATTGGAAGAGTAAGACAAAAGCTTGATTCTCTATCCTTTTTTTTTCCCCCGTTTTCAAAATAGTTGATTCATTGTTGATTGAATAACATGTTGTTAACATTCTTCAACGGTGACCAATTAGTTTATTTGTGTGTTAGTCACCCAGTTGTGTCCAACTCTTTGTGACCCCATAGACTGTAGCTTGCCAGGCTCCTCTGTCCATGGAATTCTCCAGGGAAGAATATTGGAGTGGGTTGCCATTCCCTTGTCCAGTTAAACTTATTTAGTATGTTTTAATTTGTTGTATTCATTATCCTTGTTGATGTTCAGTGGTCTCATTTTTGGCCATTGAGAACTTTTTAAGTTGGGTCTTAAGTTCTTCTGATATGACCCTAGTAATGTCTGGTAGATTCTTTACTCATAGATATGACAGATATTCTAATTCGTCTTCTATTAACATGTTTCATTCTCCAGACTTGCAGTCAACTATTCCTCTCCAGGGTACCCCAATTGCTTTTTTTTTTCTTTCTTTAATTAATTTTTGTTTTTTAGTTTGTTTTGCTTTACAATACTGTATTTGTTTTGCTACACATCGACATGAATCAGCCACGAGTATACATGAACTCCCAATCCCGACCCCCACCTCCCCCCTCCCGCCCCACACCCTGTCTCTGGATTATCCCCGTGCATCAGTTCCAAGCATCCTGCATCCTGCATCAAACCTGGCCTGGCGATTCGTTTCACTTATGATATCACACATGTTACACTGCCACTCTGCCAACCCATCCCACCCTCTCCCTCTCCCACAGAGTCCAAAAGGCCGTTCTATACAACTGTGTCTCTTTTGCTGTCTTGCGTACAGGTTTATCATTACCATCATCTAAATTCCATATATATGTGTAAGTATACTGTATTGGGGTTTTTCTTTCTGACTTAACTTCACTCTGTATAATCGGTTCCAGTGTCATCCACCTCATTAGAACTGACCCAATTGCTTTTAATGGGAAATGCTGTTTGCAGATGACACTCTGGTCTTTAGAGATGTTCTTTTCTACTGGATAAATCAGAAGATTCTGAAAAGTAAAATTACTCTGGCTTGATGTTGAGCATAAAGCAAATATGTATCAGTGTGAAGTGATAGGTATTGAAAAACCCTGGATTGGGAGGTAGTTCCTCTTATTCGCTCACCAGATACTACCTGTCAGGAGCCAGGTACTCTTCTCTTATGCTGAAGATACAACAGTGAAGAAAAGTAGGCAGAAACTGCCTTCATAGGAGCTCACAGTTTCGTTAATCCTGGACTCTTACAGATGCTGCTACTGATCTTTACTGCTACCTTACCTTTTGGAGCTTTCCTTATTCACAAAATTGTACTAAGTGATCTTTAGTGTCTTCTCTTGAAAAGTTTAATAATTCTGTTTCTTGTATACACACTTATTTAATGTTTGTGGTGTCACTCTCTCTCTTTTCCCTATCTTCTTACAGAAATGACAGAAGAAGAACAGTTTGCTCTGGCTCTCAAAATGAGTGAACAGGAAGCTAGGGAGGTGAACAGCCAGGAGGCAGAAGAAGAGGAGCTCTTGAGGAAAGCCATTGCGGAGAGCCTGAATGTAAATATGCTATGTTGAAAAAGTTTGTGAGCATTGATCAGCAATATTTTATTTCTGCAGTGTCATGGCTAATTAGGAACTAGCTGTAGTAAGTAGTTCATAGGGTTTTCAATTAACAGATATTTCCCGTTATCATTTTTAAAATCTGTGTCAAATTGTGAACTCAACTTAGTGTTTTATTAATTCTATATGGAAGAGTTTTCTACCTCACAGATTTTCAGTCCATGTCTTAAGAGAACCATAGTATTTGTTAGCTTCTGAAAAGAGTTACTGAGTAATAAGAAATCAAAAAGAGCAAGATAAGGTGCTTACTTTCCCTGTATTGTGGGGAGAACAAAGGGAATGAGAACTAGAGGTGGGTTATGAAGAGACAGAATGAGCAGTATTAAACATTTTCAAATAATATTACATTGTGATTTGAATATGTGTAATTGAAGTTATTTTAAATGTGAAAGATATCTGCCAGTGGCAGATCCTGAGCCATCCTTTATGCCGTTCACCTTTCTATATTAGAGAAAGGTCGAGTGTAGAGATCTGACACAGTGCTCTGTACATAGTGGGCATGTAGTGCACACTGGAATTTATTTGAATCGAGCATCTGTGTTTTAGAGAGGAGAATCACTTAGGGACAGTGGACTCCTCTTTTTGTACCTCCTATGACCCTTCATGTATAGCTATCTATTTAATAATAAACCTGGTCTGGTGTGGGATCACTTGTTTCAGAGTTGCTGGCCTTCTGATGCTTCTGCTACCAGATCTCGACCTCTGGCCACTGGACCATCTTCACAGTCCCACCAACAGAAAACCACAGACTCTGGGACCACTGAAGGCATGTCTCCCTGTTCTGGCTCCTTCTTCTCATCAAGCATAACCATATCAGAGTGATATCATGCTGAGAGTAGATATACAGAAATGTCCAGAATCCCTTTGGTGGTATTAAAGAAGTTAAATCAGATAGTAGTTGAGTTCTCACTAATATCCAGCATACTTTTATCTCCCAGGAGAAGCCAACTTTTGGTTAAACCCAAAGAAGAGCCTTTTTTACCCACATTATGTAATTCTTGATAAGTGATAACTTACCAAACCCTCTTAATAAAAAATGGTTTGTCCTTAGCCCTACTTTTTCTCAAATACCTACAGGCATATGGCAGCTGGTACCTCCATCACTGTTTAAAGGCTCACATATCAGTCAGGGAAACGAGTCTGAGGAAAGAGAGGAGCCTTGGGACCACACTGAAAACACTGAAGAGGAGCCGGTCTCTGGCAGCTCAGGAAGCTGGGACCAATCAAGCCAGCCAGTGTTTGAGAATGAGACGTTAAATGTTTTGACAGATGTACTGGCCACTTGGCTGAGCACACACAGTGTGGGAAGCCACAGGAAAGTACTGGGAGGGGTTGTGCTTTTCACAAAGCTGCCCAGGGTAGGGGGGACACATCTAGGCACTGTCTGCCTACCCTAGCAGATGCCAAAGGTCTCCAGGACATTGGGGGAACTGTACACTACTTCTGGGGTATTCCATTCTGCCCTGATGGAGTAGACCCTAACCAATATACCAAGGTCATTCTCTGCCAGTTGGAGGTTTATCAAAAGAGCCTGAAAATGACTCAGAGGCAGCTCTTAAAAAAAAAAGGTTTTGGGGAACCAGTGTTACCTAGACCTCCTTCTCTGATCCAGAATGAATGTGGCCAAGGAGATCAGACTAGTGAAAAAAATGAAGGCATCTCAGAAGATGTGGGAAATGAAGACAAAGAGGAAAGGCAGGAGTCTAGGGCATCTGTCTGGCACTCAAAAACCAAGGATTTCCAAGAAAGTCCAATTAAAAGCTTGAAAGAGAAACTTTTTTTGGAGGAAGAACCAACAACCAGTCATGGTCAGGTAAGGGTCAGTGATGCTGTGATTAAGGATGATTTACTCACAGATTAAATAAGGATTATTTTAGCTGTTTTTTTTGTGTTGCCTTCTCCTCTCGACTTTTAAAGTAGCACATATATGCTCACTCTGAAAAGTTAGGAAAGTACAGAAGAGTGTAAAGAAGAAAAAATTAACCATAATACCAGGACCAAAAGGCAGTCATTATTACTTCTATGCATATAAAGTTTTTTTTTTAATTTTTCAACAAAATGAAGACTTTTCTGTATAAACTTTGTTCTTTCTTGTACTTAATAGCTTATCTTAGATCTTTTCCTATTCCTTATGCATTCTTGAAAACATTATTGTATCAGATGTATGTATCAGTTTATTTTTTGTTTTAAAGTATGTATTTCTAAAAAGTTAAGTTTTTGAATAGGTAGTAATGTTCAACTGACTCAAAATTCAAAAAGATACAAATAAAGTTGTCTTCTATCCCCATCCCTAGCCAACCAGTTCCCCTTCCTGGAGTCAACATTTATTACTGTTCTCTAGTGCATCCTTCTGAAGATTTCATGTGGTGCAAACAATGTGTATAGATACTTTTCCTTACCTTTTACACAGCTGATAGCATACTCTTCATTATTCTGTACTTTGCTTTTTTCATTTACTGTCTCTATGGTATCATTCCATAACAGTACATAGAGAATTTCTTCTTTTTCTTTTAGAGGGAGAATGTGTAATACACTATGTATGAATGAGTTTATTGTATCTAGTGTTCCTATTGGTGGACATTTAGGTTGTTTCCAAAATATTAGTTACAAACACTACTGCAGTGATTATTAATTTTTTTTAATTGGAAGAAGATTATTACTTTTGTGCATAAGATGTTTCATCTACATGGAAGATTTTATAGGGTAACTTGTTGATGTAATTGGTAGATCAAAGTATACATGTATTTACAGTTTTGATAGCTGTTCCTAAATTGCCTTCTATAGAGGTTATATGAGTAGCAGCTTTTCCCATACCCATACCAGTAACTGTATTGTCAAGACTTCTTGATCTTTGTCAGTCTGAGGATGAAACACAGTGGTATCACAGTGCAGTCTTAATTTTCACTTTTCTTATGTATGCTTGAGACCCATTTGTATTTCCTTTTTTGTCTGTTTACATCTTATGGGCATTTTTCTTTCAGTCTTTTTCTTAGTGGTTTATAGACATCCTTTATGTATTAGGGGAAGTGGTCCTCTGTGATAGGAAGTGCAGGTAGTTTTGCAGTTGACTTTTTTACCTCACATAATCATGCATTTCTGATTTTTGCTTGAGATTTTGAAGAATTTATTGAAAATGATTCCCTATTTGGGCACATTTGCCTTTTAAGTCTTTTTCTGAGATACCTAGATTATATTATATAGATATATATTTGTATATATGGTAGGTTAAACTTATATTCTGTTTTTTCTCTGAGTAGTAACAATCATATAATTATAAATTCTTTATAAACTATATTTTCAAGGATATAGAATATTTTATTATTGTACTGCTTTGTGTTGCTGTTTCTGTTATTTGACTCTTGAGTTTTTGGTTTTGTTTTACAGTTATGCTTTTTTTTTTTGGTCTCTCTTAAAGGTTCCAGAAATGGTAGTGATGAGAAATTTCATTGCATTGTGTAGAGAGCATGGATTTGGAGTTTGAATTTTTATTTTAGTGTTTTAGTAACTGCCTTTGAGAAGGCCATTTAACTTCTGAATCTCAGTTTTAAAATATCTGTAAAATGAAAGTAGTTATTCATATCTTTCAATAGGTTTAATGAATAAAGTGAATTATGTAAAATGTCTAGTATAATACTTAGGAGATAATAGCCACTCAATAAATGGTAGTTTTCTCTAAGGGACCAGAAGGTTATTGATTGAAAATATATATGGGAATTTTTCTTCCCTAGCAGCCTTCTTCATCCATGTTCTAGAAAGATAGCTGTGTGGAAAGATAAAGCATTTTTCTTAACAGTTCTTCCAGTGATTTGCCTCTCTTCCAAAGGAAAGTTAAGTTATACTTATGATAACATTTTGTTTATCCATTGTGATTCAGAGACGCTTCTTAAAAGAATAAATTAAGTCCACAGAGTGAATGTTTAATATTTCACTGTAATTCAAGTTGTTGGCTTGAAAGATCCCAGGGGCTGGAGTTTTAGAACATAGACTTGTGTCAGGTTCTGAGGTTTTAAACCAGTGCCTTTTAGAATAGGCTGGAAGTGACTAGAATCTAATAGCTGGCTTTTTAGTTGAAGTTCTCTAACTTCATGAACAGGCGACCAAATACTACACATGGTATTATTATTTGGTACTATTTGGCTATAAGAAACCAAATCAAGCTAGCTTAATTAAAAAAAGGACTCGATCATAAAAAAGATAAGTTCTCATAAATTCTCAAACAGAATGGTAAACCAAGCCTAGATAAGGTACTAGGTTAAGAAAATTCATCCCTGCCTCATAGTTCTATCTGCTTCATTTTTCTCCCTGCAAACTGGCTTCTTTGCTTCTCTGCTATACATGGTAGGTGGAAGACATTGATCCTACAGTTCCCAAAAGTAAATACAGGTTACAGGAGATTTATTCTCTCCAAATTTCAACTTCAAACTTCTAGGGAATGACTTACAGCCCATATGGAGTTAGTAATCCTCCCCAGCCCAGTTGTCTGTGGTCCAAAGGGGCTATGATCCAAATTGTACAAATGGCTATGAGCCCACTGCTATATTACCATTCAAGAAGGGTGAGGAACAGTCCTCAGTAAAAGATCAGGTAGACAACCTAGTAAATACTCAGTTTAGTCATTAACGTTAATTTTAGAAATCACTTAGAACTTGAAAAATGCCAAAAAGTGTAAAGAACAAAGTTGAAAGTATCCACAGTCTTACGATTCAATGATGTATTCCTTCATCTTTTTTCTATACCTATTTTTTTCTATAGTTTAGATCATATTACTATATTTTTATATTTTGACATACAAACATTTTCTGATGTTAAAATTACTTATAGATCTTATTTTTAATGGCTGCTTATGAGTTTACCATAATATTTAAATTATTTTCCTATTGATGGATATTTCAGTTGTGATAAACATCTGAGTAAAACTTTTATTTAATTACACTAATTTGTGTCTTTAGGGATAGAGAACCAGAAAGATACTGGGTTAAAGAGTTATGAATGTAGAAAAGAAGACCTACTGTTTATTGCTAAATTGCTTTTAAGAAAGGTTGCTCCAATTTGTACTATTTCCTTCCAGCAGTGTATGAAAATGCCTAGTTCACTGCAGTCTTGCCAATGTAGAATAGTATCTTTAAAAAACAAGGAGAAATTAATATCCTAATTCTATGAGCAAACAATGAAAATCTTGCAATTGTAATTTCACATCTTGGTCTTTTGCTTTCAGGAACTGAGTAGAAAGAGTTTATGTGCTTGTTAAACATTTTCAGTGGCTTTGTATCACCGACACAATGCACATGAGTTTGAGCAAACTCTGGGAGATAGTGAAGGACAGGGAAGCCTAGTGTGCGCAGTCCATGGTGTTGCAAAGAGTTGGATGTGACTTAGTGACTGAACAACAGCATGACTTTTATGGAACTGCCCATATTTGAGACTCCTTGGTTAATAGAGATAGCAAGAGTCTCAGAAATAAGAACTCAGAGAAACATTCACCTTGGGGCAGATTACTTAGTCTATACGAAGATTGCAAAAACTTTGTATAGACCAAGCAATTTGAATCAGATGATAACTGGTTTCTGGCATCACTGCAATTATAGAGATTTTAATGAAGATGGAGGGGTCATCTAAATGGCTTTACAGCAGGGAGAAGAAGGGTAGTATATTGATGTGGTCACTACTTTTCAGGGTCTAATCTTTGATTTTTAGTCCAGGTACTGGGATTTCTTTCCCAGATTGTGTGAGAATGTGAGAACTGACTTTGACTAACCAAATATCAAGCTGGTGAGTGAAAGTGAAGTCGCTCAGTCGTGTCCGACTCTTAGCGACCCCATGGACTGCAGCCTAGCAGGCTCCTCCGCCCATGGGATTTTCCAGCCAAGAGTACTGGAGTGGGGTGCCATTGCCTTCTCCAGTTGCCTTCTCAAACTGGTATGTATACCAAATCTCTGTTACTTTATTGTGGAAGAGAGACATTTTCATTGACCGGAATACAAATACACCATCACACCTTTTTCAG
This sequence comes from Aepyceros melampus, assembly GCA_006408695.1. NCBI lineage: Eukaryota > Metazoa > Chordata > Mammalia > Artiodactyla > Bovidae > Aepyceros > Aepyceros melampus. Next base: position 95,085 of record SJXQ01011836.1, on the reverse strand, counting down.
GGATGAAGGATCTGGAAGGCTAAAATAATAATCAGAAAATGGAAATTTTAAGGTGTGGTTTAACTAGGCTGTGGAAAGACCTAATAAGCTACCAGTGCCTGACAGCAGAGGACATTTCTGTGGTGATCAGATGATGTGTATGTCTATTTGCATTCACTTGCAGATCACGATTTGAAGCCACTGCTTGATTATGGGTCTTTGGATTTTTCTTTATTTGTTGCAAACTATCCCTTTCCATAGCATATTTGTTCATGCAGATTAGGTCACAGGTTCCTTAGTGAAAGTTACGTTCCTGTCAAGTTCATTTTGATTAGCGGTGAATAGTCTAATCAAATTTTGTTTGCTTCTTTTGCTGTTTATTTTCATATACTGGAAGAACCTTACTTTGCCTCTGTGTTTAGATCACTGCCTTTGAGGTGTAAGTTTAGAAATTAAAAATGATTTATTGAAATAAAGACAGTTTTGGGATTCTGTATTGACATGGTTAGGAAGAAGATCATTTGGAGTCAGAAAGGTCCAAGCTCCACTTTGAACAACTCTACGCTTTTGGGAAGATAGTTTATCCTGTTGAAGTTTCACGTTCCTCATTTTTAAAATAATTTAATAGCTTCTACTTCAGAAGGTTCTTGTGAGAATTAAAGGATAACACATGTAAAGTGATTAGCATAGGCCTGACACATAATAGGTGTAACAATAATTAAAAAAAAAATTAGACTGGAAAAGGTCGAGATGTGCTTTAGTCTAATGGAGAGATGGCAGTATCTCATAACTTGTTGGTTAGTGCCTTATTTGTTTCCGAAGCCTGAGTCTTGATTGACTAGTCATTCTAATAAAGTAAAATTCTATTAAATGGACACCAGGTGTCAGTATTTACCTTTTGCTGTTTTTTTTTTAGATAACAGGAACAAAACAGTGTTTTGTAACCACTGAGTTCAAACAAAAAGATAAAGTATTTATCACTGTTGTATTTTAGTCCTTTGACAGTTTTGTTCAACCCTTTTTCATGATGACTACCTTCCCAATCATTGTACAGCTTTTTATCTTCTCTTTGACTGAGAACTCATCTAGGCTGTTCTTGTTTGTTAGTATATTCCATAATTTACTTGAGAGATAGAGAGGTGCCTAACTTGTTTAGGTTATTTATATTCTGTTAGGAGACCCTGAAAACTTCAGCTTTATATCTGTTGGAAGAAGCTTCGCAGCCCAGGTACTTCCTCAGAAGTACCCCTAAGTCAGCAGTAGCTGCTTTTCCCACACTTTTCCATGCACCTACATTTAACTAATTAACATTTGCACCAACTCTATTAATAGTCAAAGAAAATAATTTTTTCCTTATCTGGTCCCTACTTGTTGTGTTTCTTAAAAGATATCTTTTGTACTAAATATTAACCATAGTGGCAGATTTATAGCAAAAGGAATCTTTATAACCTTTTTTTTTGGATAGCCTATTTATGTCTTGGTTCTACCAAGGGATACTTCTTTCCATTGAGAGCTGAACTTTTCTCTGTATTTCTTCCTTCCACAACAAAAGCTTCATAATTGCTTTTCTGAAATCATAATTCACTTGGCTCTAATATTTATATGCCTTGTGTTTTACACAGTGCATTGTATATATTATCTTGTTTAATTCTCACAATAACCCTGTGAAGCAGGTTTTAATACTATTTTAAGATGAGGAAACAGATTGAAATGTTACTTATCCAGGATTAAAAGTTAATAGATCATTCACCTGTGATTTAAATTCCAGTGTTCTGATTCCATAGAATATGTTCTTTTTACTTAAAATCACTGACTTTTATAAAATGTTTTATTCTTATTACTATGTGCTGAGTATTAATGTTGAAAAATTACTATTTTTTTTAAAGGAATAAAAACCAGTTCATCTGTGCCTATATATTTAGGATGTTACATCTTTCTTTACAGTCTTCCCAAGGACTCTTTGTTGAAGAAACTTCTGAAGAAGGAACTTCTGTACCTGCCTCACAGAGGTAAGATAAATATTATTGTGGGTCTGAATTCTCCTCTGATAGTACTAGAATAAAAGATAGCCACATGAGTGAGACTGTATAGGAACAGCTTCCCAGGGACCTTTTAGCTCTTTTATACACACAGCCAAAGAGAAATCATTATCTTCCCGCTCTCAAATATGCATCTCACAGAAGCACAGTGATTTAGGGTGGAAGAGATCTTAGAGGTTTACTTGTCTAACACAACTATCTTGGCACAAATTCCATCTACACTATTCCTGAAAAGCAGTCACATCCTGCTACTGTCTTAACGACATTCACTTCCTATGCCAATAACAAGGCTCTAGAATGATTTCTAAATCAAATCCCTTATGATTATACAGTGGAAGTGAGAAATAGATTTAAGGGCCTAGATCTGATAGATAGAGTGCCTGATGAACTATGGAGTGAGGTTCGTGACATTGTATAGGAGACAGGGATCAAGACCATCCCCATGGAAAAGAAATGCAGAAAAGCAAAATGGCTGTCTGGGGAGGCCTTACAAATAGCTGTGAAAAGAGAAGCGAAAAGCAAAGGAGAAAAGGAAAGATACAAGCATCTGAATGCAGAGTTCCAAAGAATAGCAAGAAGAGATAAGAAAGCCTTCCTCAGCCATCAATGCAAAGAAATAGAGGAACAGAATGGGAAAGACTAGAGATCTCTTCAAGAAAATTAGAGACACCACGGGAACATTTCATGCAAAGATGGGCTCAATAAAGGACAGAAATGGTCTGGACCTAACAGAAGCAGAAGATATTAAGAAGAGGTAGCAAGAATACACAGAAGAACGGTACAAAAAAGATCTTCATGACCAGGATAATCATGATGGTGTGATCACTCATCTAGAGCCAGACATCCTGTAATGTAAAGTCAAGTGGGCCTTAGAAAATATCACTACAAACAAAGCTAGTGGAGGTGATGGAATTTCAGTTGAGCTGTTTCAGATCCTGAAAGATGATGCTGTGAAAGTGCTGCACTCAATAGGCCAGCAAATTTGGAAAACTCAGCAGTGGCCACAGGACTGGAAAAGGTCAGTTTTCATTCCAATCCCAAAGAAAGGCAATGCCAAAGAATGCTCAAATTACCACACAATTGCACTCATCTCACATGCTAGTAAAGTAATGCTCAAAATTCTCCAAGCCAGGCTTCAGCAATTCATGAACTGTGAACTTCCAGATGTTCAAGCTGGTTTTAGAAAGGGCAGAGGAACCAGAGATCAAATTGCCAACATCTGCTGGATCATTGAGAAAGCAAGAGAGTTCCAGAAAAACATCTATTTCTGATTTATTGACTATGCCAAAGCCTTTGACTGTGTGGATCACAATAAACTGTGGAAAATTCTGAAAGAGATGGGAATGCCAGACCACCTGACCTGCCTCTTGAGAAATCTGTATGCAGGTCAGGAAACAAC
>SJXQ01011836.1:3577-91650 GCA_006408695.1 Aepyceros melampus | reverse complement strand
GAAAAGAAGAGAGGCGAAAAGCAAAGGAGAAAAGAAAAGACATTCCCATTTCCCATTTAAATGCAGAATTCCAAAGAACAGCAAGGAGAGATAAGAAAGCCTTCCTCAGGGATCAGTGAAAGAAATAGAGGAAAACAACAGAATGGGAAAGACTAGAGATCTCTTCAAGAAAATTAGAGATACCAAGGGAATATTTCATGCAAAGATGGGCTCAATAAAGGACAGAAATGGTCTGGACCTAACAGAAGCAGAAGATATTAAGAAGAGGTGGCAAGAATACACAGAAGAACTGTACAAAAAAGATCTTCATGACCCAGATAATCACAATGGTGTGATCACTCACCTAGAGCTAGACATCCTGGAATGTGAAGTGAAGTGGGCCTTAGAAAGTATCACTACGAACAAAGCTAGTGAAGGTGATGGAATTCCAGTTGAGCTATTTCAAATCCTAAAAGATGATGCTGTGAAAGTGCTGCACTCAATATGCCAGCAAATTTGGAAAAGTCAGCAGTGGCCAAAGGACTGGAAAAGGTCAGTTTTCCAATCCCAAAGAAAGGCAATGCCAAAGAATGCTCAAATTACCACACAATTGCACTCACTCACACGCTGGTAAAGTAATGCTCAAAATTCTCTAAGCCAGGCTTCAGCAATACGTGAACCATTGAACTTTCAGATGTTCAAACTGGTTTTAGAAAAGGCAGAGGAACCAGAGATCAAATTGCCAATATCCACTGGATCTTGGAAAAAGCAAGAGAGTCCCAGGAAAACATTTATTTCTGCTTTATTGACTATGCCAAAGCCTTTGACTATGTGGATCACAAGAAACTGTGGAAAATTCTGAAAGACATGGGAATACCAGACCACCTGACCTGCCTCTTGAGAAACCTATATGCAGGTCAGGAAGCAACAGTTAGAACTGGACATGGAACAACAGACTGGTTCCAAATAGGAAAAGGAGTACATCAAGGCTGTATATTGTCACCCTGCTTATTTAACTTATATGCAGAGTACATCATGAGAAATGCTAGGCTGGAAGGAGCACAAGCTGGAATCAAGATTGCCAGGAGAAATATCCATAACCTCAAATATGCAGATGACACCACCCTGATGGCAGAAAATGAAGAGGAACTAAAAAGCCTCTTGAGGAAAGTGAAAGAGGAGAGTGAAAAAGTTGGCTTAAAGCTCCACATTCAGAAAAGGAAGATCATGGCATCTGGTCCCATCACTTCATGGGAAATAGATGGGGAAACAGTAGAAACAGTGTCAGACTTTATTTTTGGGGGCTCCAAAATCACTGCAGATGGTGATTGCAGCCATGAAATTAAAAGACGCTTACTCCTTGGAAGGAAAGTTATGACCAACCTAGATAGCATATTCAAAAGCAGAGACATTACTTTGCCAACAAAGGTCCGTCTAGTCAAGGCTGTGGTTTTTCCTGTGGTCATGTATGGATGTGAGAGTTGGACTGTGAAGAAGGCAGAGCGCCGAAGAATTGATGCTTTTGAAGTGTGGTATTGGAGAAGACTCTTTAGAGTCCCCTGGACTGCAAGGAGATCCAACTAGTCCATCCTAAAGTAGACCAGTCCTGGGTGTTCATTGGAAGGACTGATGCTGAGGCTGAAACTCCAGTACTTTGGCCACCTCATGAGAAGAGTTGAGGAAAAGGACACTACTGAGTGACTGAACTGAACTGAATGTTTCTTTTGCTGTTGTTGTTCAGTTGCTCAGTTGTGTCTCTTTGAGACCCCGTGGACTGCAGCACACCAGGCTTCCCTGTCCTTCACCATCTCCCAGAGCTTGCTCAAACTCATGTCCATCGAGTCAGTGATGCCATCCAACCATCTCATTCTCTGTCGTCCCCTTGTCCTCCTGCCTCCAATCTTTCCCCAGCATCAGGGTCTTTTCTAATGAGTCAGCTCTTCACATCAGGAGGCCAAAGTTTGACCAATGTTTCACTGGTAAAATCCAAATTGCTGACCTTCTGTCTTGCATCTGAATTCCAGATTCTGACCAGCCCAGATGGTTTCCTCTTTCATTTCAGTGTCGGACTGAACAAAACCCAGCTAGATTGATCTACAGCAAAAGCAAACTAACACAAAAGCACAGCATGCTTCCCTAAGCCAAATAGAAATGATTTTTGCATAATCTGTTTTTTTTTTCCTGGATATTGCCACATCTGCTTCCCTCCAAACCTTGGTAATCAAGCGCTGATTATACAGCAGTCCCATCTGTGGGTCTTTGTTGAATATTTTGAAAGGTACTCCTCACTTCCTCCTCAAAAAGACAGCCTCTTTCTACTTACTGTCAATAGCTGATGCAGGATTCTAAACAAGCCACGGTTCAGGCATGGACAACTTTTAGGTTAAAACTTTTCAAATGCCATATAAATAGCCCATCAGAATTAAACTTTTCAGTGTGGGAGTGCAATTTACAGTTTATTCGTCAAACATAGATTAACCCCAAAAGGGCCAAATTTTTAGACCAGTGGTTTTCCACTCGGGGCAGTTTTGCCCCCCAGGGGACACATGGCGACAGGTGGAGACAGCTGTGCTTGTCATAAAGGTGGGGGAGGACTGTGCTACAGGCACGAATGGGCAGAGACCAGTGTTGCTGCGGAACAACCCACAGAACAGCCCCCGCGACAGAGAAGAAGCCAGTCCCAAATGTCACCAGTGCTGAGGCCGAGAAACCCTGATTTGGACTGTGTTCTTTATTTTATTTTTAAAGAGACTGAATGTCTCGTTTTATTTGTTTGTTTCTCACTGCTCTGGGTTTTGTTGCTGCCCGGGCTTCTCTAGTTATAGTCACAGGCCTTCTCACTGTGTGGCTTCTACTTGTTGGGAAGCATGGGCCAGGTGAGAGGGCTTCAGGAGTTGAGGCGCATGTGGTTAGCTGCCCCGAGGCATGTGGAATCTTCCCGGACCAGAGATCAAATGAGTGTCCCCTGCACTGGCAGGTGGATTCTTATCAACTGGACCACCAGGGAAGTCCTGGACTGTTTCATCTCATGTGAATTTTACACTGATTCCCTCCATCTAGGCCTGGTGGTTCAGACGGTAAAGAATCTGCCTGCAATGCAGGAGCCTTGGTTTGGGAAGATCCCTTGGAGGAGGACATGGCAACCCACTCCAGTATTCTTGCCTGGAAAATCCCCATGGACAGAAGAGCCTGGCGGGCTATAGTCCAGGGAGTTGCAAAGAGTCAGACATGACTGAGCGACTAAGCAGAGCACACAGCAGGCCTATTTTCAGTCATTTTGAGCTTTTCAAATCCCAGTGTTTGAATATTTTTGAGCATCAATTACGAGTGAAATGCTATTCCAGGTGCTCTCATATTGACTTGTTTTGTATGACCGAATTAGTAAAACAGTGATTCACTTAAGGATGTTGAATTCTCTGCGTCTGAGTTTTCTGAACCCCATCACTAGGGCAAGTGACCAGTGCAATCTCACATAGGGCCCTGCACCCAGTAAGGCGTCCTGTGCTTGGGGCTTAACACTCTGCAGTGGTTGTCTTGAAATCCTTAAGACTTTCATTTTGGAATTGTGTTTTGGTAGTGAAGTCTGATGGGACAATGATGTGTGCCCCAGGGTGGAGACTCAGCTTACACCAGGTCCTGGTACCTTGCACCTGCCTGGATGCCAGATCTTCTGACTCCACCTAGTGACCACTGCTGCCCTTTGCCCCTGGTAGGGGATGAGAGCACATGGAGTCGGGTGGGGTGTGTGCACTCCACGCTCCAAGTCAGGGGCAGGACCCTGGGGGCCTGTGAGGATCTACAATGTGCCAGAATGTGACATGCCCAAGAGAATGGATATTAAATAGCAAACAAGAGCCACCATGTGTTATGGACTGAATATTGTGTCTCCCCAAAATTTGCAAGGTGAAGCCCTAATACCCCAAGGTGGGCCTTTGGGAGGTAATGAAGTTTCGATGAGGGCAATGAGGGTGGGGTCCCCAGGACAAGATTAGTTCCTTATAAGAAGAGGAAGGGGGCCCAGAACTCACTTTTGCTGCCATGTCAGGAAAGAGCAAGAACGTGTGAGAACCAGGAAGGGGGTTCTCACCAGGAACCAAATCTGCTGGCACCTTGTTATGGATTTCCCAGTTTCCAAATCTGGGATAAATACATTTCTGTTATTGAAGGGCCCCCCAGTCTATGATATTGTTTTGAAATAGGCCTGAGCAGACTAAGACACCACGACAGGCTGAGAGAGAAACAATGGGAGAAAGTTAAAAGTTTTGTCTCTTGCTTTTTGAACAAGATGGCCTAGTTTTTCATTTTGCATGGGGTTCCATGAATTATGTAGCTGGCCCTGTCTAGGATAGGTAGTCACTGCTCATTGCTTTCATTCTAAGCAAAACCTTCCTAGTGAATCTGAGAGACAGGCAGTCTTCCGAGTGTAACCAAACCTGTTTTTGGAGGAAGCTTCATACCAGATCACTGATACCTCTAACATATCACTGAATTTCTTAATTCGATAGTTATCAAAGACAAATGGAAAAGTTTTAGCATTAGCAATAGTTTGAGTTTTCTTTCTGCATCACTGGGGATGCAGAAGTAGGCAACTCATTTTGAATCTACTCGGCTTCTGGCTTCTCTACTTTTTTTTTGCCTGTGGCATCTTTGCAGCAGGCTTTGTGTGCCTTGAAGAGAACTTTCTTGCTTTCTTGCCTAGACTTGGTAGAATGCCTAAAGATAGCTTGATCTTCACCACACTTTCAGAAACAGTTGTATTTTGTGCCTGTCTGCTAATTAAGTTTATTTATGGCAGAATGTCATCTCTTATTGGCTCTCGTTGTAACATGCCTCCTCGTGGTGAGTTTGTGTTGGACCATGTAGAGTACCTACTCTCCCTACCCTAGCAGATTTCTTCCATGCTTCCTGCTAACTGCTCTAGCTCCGAGGCCATGGCTGCCTAATTCTAAACTAACCCTGGGCTCTCCTGTCCTGACCTTTCTGTGGCCTCTCTTGTCCTCCATGCTTGGTGGATGTTCAGCCTGGCCTGTGTCGGAAGCCTGGTTTTAGCTCTGGGACTCTCCATGCACCTTTGCAACTTGCTGCTTCAGGTGGCACCTGGCTCTGGGGTGATGCAGGCACTGGCCCACCACAGGCCTTGGCTCTTGCCTGTCTAAGCCCTTGAATCCTGCTAACTCTTCTAGAATTTCATTTCCAAATCCCCTCTGGCCTGGTCAACCTCCTGGCCACACACTCCATCTCACTGTCCCAGTCTCTGTGACTCACCCTTAGAGTGCACCGGGGGATGCCCAGGGCACAAGAACTGTGGCAGAGAATGCCTCCCTGTCTGGGGAAGTCTCTCACATCTCCCTACCCCCTGACACCCCACCGACCCGGTACCTTTTCTTTGCTGTCTCCAACCCAGGCCTGCTGCCCGCCGCCTGTGATTGGGAAAATATGTAATGCTTTGGGTTTCTGGTTTATAGATTTTAGGAACTAGTGGGAAAACCTCAATTCTCATATGTGAATCACTCGGAATAAATGTTAAGGCTGAAAAAGCTTTTTTAAAAAAATGTTAGTCTTTTAAATATGTCATCTGGTGGTACCCACCAATGCCTCAGGGTATTATAACTATAATTATCCTAAGTTATCACAGTAATAACCAACATGGTATTTTACAGGTTCTGCTGCTGCTAAGTCACTTCAGTTGTGTCCTACTCTGTGCGACCCCAGAGATGGCAGCCCACCAGGCTCCACCGTCCCTGGGATTCTCCAGGCAAGAACATTGGAGTGGGTTGCTATTTCCTTCTCCAATGCATGAAGGTGAAAAGTGAAAGAAGTCGCTTAGTCGTGTCTGACTCTTTGCAATCCCGTGGACTGCAGCCTACCAGACTCCTCATCCATGGGATTTTCCAGGCAGGAGTACTGGAGTGGGGTGCCATTGCCTTCTCCAATTTTACAGGTTACCTATATTGTATTTCATTTGAGCCTCATAGAATACTATTGGCTAATAGTTAGTTACTTTGTGCCAGGTATTATTCTATGACTTTTATGTATGTTAATTCCATACTAACACAGGGAGGTTAATAAATTTGCCCACAGTCAGACAGCTTGTGAGTGGCTTAGCTAGGATTGCTTCAAACTCTGTGTTTAATGACAAAGCTATAACTGACTCATATCAACCCTGAAAGGTACACTTTAATTATTTTATGTGAGAGATCTGAAGATGAAAGAGGTGAAGTGACTTGTCTGGGAGAATCACTGCTGCCCTTTTTTAAGGTGGTGGCTTGGGATGTATAGGGCACATCATCTGAGTTTTAGCGGTCGTGTTCTTAAGTCCAATGGGGAAATGCCTGAAAGGTTGAAGAGCATCATGAGAGTGGATCTGGAATCCTGGTGGTAATTTCTCGAGTCAAGGAAATCCCATTTCTTGTTCATCTGGCTGGCATTCTGATGCTTTTCTGAGCATCTATTGAGAAGCAGTTAAGTTTATACTAATTGATACTTTTGAAAGCCAGATATTGAACTAGGCATGCAGGATACTGAAATGAACAAATCCTGGCCCCTTCCTTCAAGATGCTCATGGTTTAGTGGGGAAGAGCAAGATAGAGAAGATCAGGTCATTATTAATGATGGTTTAATGTGTTGAGTGGAAATTATAAGAAGATGCTGTAACAAAATAGATGAGGAGGTGTGAAGAATCAAGAAAGAATGGTGCAGTTGGGCAAACACACTAAGGGGAGATTTTCTAGCAAAGTGGCACTAAGGCTTAAAGGGTGAGTTTGCCAGTTGAAAATAAGGTGGAAGTACATCTATTTCCATGCATTTTTTTTTATAATGTATCAATTCTTCTTCCAAGAATAACTGGAAATGCTAGATTACAAATCAATCAAGCAAGCAAAAATAGCTATTCAAAAGGACAGAGAGCAACCAAGATAACCAGGACTCGAGAAAACGAGATTATAGACAGAAAGGAACGGTAGAGAAATGATTGACATTCTATGCCACTTTTACCCTTAAGGCATCTGCAGTTCATCAGGAAAGTCAATTAGCAGATGAGAGCTAGAGATCTAAAAATCTAAGCAAAATTTTTATCCATCTTAATACTAAGGAAATTCAAGTTCTGCCAAAAAGGAAAGGTGCTGGTAAACAGACCAGATTTTTAATGAGACCACTGAAGGTCCATGTCCTAAGAGTAAGGGCAATTGGAAATAGATCAAGCCTTACAAAAACAAACTCACACTCAAACCAACTCAATTTCTTATTGGATTAAGGTGATTGTTCTATTCTTACTGCATCCAAGAAGGGCAATAAAGCCTCTCTGGAGAAATATAACATCCAGATTCTCTACAAGTTTTCAAGAGAATGCCCAACTTTAAATTAAAAAGTTACCAGATATTCCAATAAAGAGAATCAAAAGGTCAAATAAGACAATAGAAATGATCCAGATATTAACAAGCACAGTCTTTAAAATAACTGAAATTATTTCAAGAGAATGATGACAAGGTGAAGAATTAGATCTTCAAGAACAGGCAAATAGAAAATCTAGAACTGAATTTCATTTCTAATAAATGAAATCAAGAACTTAATAGATGGATTTAATAGCAGATTTTATATGACAGAAGAGAACCTGCAGAGATAATACTAGGAAGTATCCAGCCTTAAGCACGAAGGAAAATGATGTAAACTACAGAAAAGAAAGAAACATATAAGATGTGGTAAAAATACCTAAAATGTAAGCTGCTGAAGCTGACTAAGGTACGTTGAGTCAAGGCTATGGTTTTCCCAGTAGTCATGTATGGATGTGAGAGTTGGACTGTGAAGAAGGCTGAGCATTGAAGAACTGATGCTTTTGAACTGTGGTGTTGGAGAAGACTCTTGAGAGTCCCTTGGACTGCAAGGAGATCCAACCAATCCATTCTGAAGGAGATCAGCCCTGGGATTCTCTGGAAGGAATGATGCTAAAGCTGAAGCTCCAGTACTTTGGCCACCTCATGCGAAGAGTTGACTCATTGGCAAAGACTCTGATGCTGGGAGGGATTGGGGGCAGGAGGAGAAGGGGACAGCTGAGGATGAGATGGCTGGATGGCATCACCGACTCGATGGGCGTGAGTCTGAGTGAACTCCGGGAGTTGGTGATGGACAGGGAGGCCTGGCGTGCTGCGATTCATGGGGTTGCAAAGAGTCAGATACTACTGAGCGACTGAACTGGACCGAACTGAACTGAAGTACCATAAGAAGAAAGGAGAGAAAAGGGAAAGAAATATTTGAAGATATACAGGCTGAATGATTTTATGGGATATTAATTACTTTAAGTCCATTATCTCATTTGATCTTCATGGCAATTTTGTGAAGCTTGCCAAAGGATATTATTTACTCATTTTACATTTATTATTATATCTCAGAGAGGCTAAGGTTCTTCACTCATTTATTTAAAATGAGGTCTTTCATTTACTCAGCAAACATTTATTAACTGGCATAATTTGTAAGCTTGATATACAAAACAACAAACAGCTTTAGAAATAATAATGTGTGAGTAAATGTAAATGAATTTTTTCTTATTTTTAATTAAAAAAGAATAAACCATTTAAAACCAAAAATGTAGATTTCTAAAATACATGTGGAAGCTTTAGTGTGACAACAGAAGACAGAAGACAGAAGGGAGAGAAATGAAAGCAGATCCTTACATTATACATGAAATTTTATAACTACTTAAAGACAGAACGTACGTCAAAGATACATAATACAAAACCTAGACCAACCACACAAAATATATTGAATAATCAAAAAAAAAAAAAAGCAAGAAAGGAGGAAGAAACAAAGAACAGATGGAACAAATGGAATATGAATAAGTGGTTGACTTAAACCCAACTATATCAATGCTTATATTAAGTGTAAATGATCCAAACACTAATTCAAAGGCAGACATTGTTAGACATAGTTTTAAAAATTCAGCAAAATGGGATAAATTTAAGAAAGAAAAAAAAACCCTGATAGTTCCAAGTATAGGCAAAAATATGGAGCAGCTAGAATGCTCATCTATTGTCAGTGGGAAATGGTACCACTTTGGAAAACTGCTTGGCAATACGTATGCCACACAATCCAGCAATTCTACTCAGCAGAAATGCATACACATGTTCACCAAAAAATGTTTTAAAAAAAAAAAGCTTATAACAGCACTTGTGTAATAGCTAAAACCTGGAGAGTATTCATATTTTCATCAACATTAGACTGAATAAACTGTGGAACATTTACACAATGGAATATTATACAACAACAAAAAACCAAACAGCTGCCATATGGAACAACATGGGTGAATCTCACAAAATAATGTTAAGTGAAAGAAGCCCAGACAGGGCTTCCCTGGTGGCTCAGTGATGAAGAATCTGCCTGCCAATTCAGGAGATGCAGGTTTCATCCCTGATCCGGGAAGATCCCACAAGCTGTGGAGCAACAAAGCCCATGAGCCACAGCTATTGAGCTTGTGCTCTAGAGCTCGGGAGCCGCAACTGCTGAGCCCATGTGCTCTACAGCTTGTGCTCTGCAGCAAGAGAAGCCACTGCAATGAAGTCCGCACCACAACTAGAGAGTAGCCCCTAGAGCAGAGTAGCCTGTCCTTGCTGCAATTAGAGGAAAGCCCATGCAGCAGCAAAGATCCAGCACAGTCAAAAGTAAATAAATGAAATTATATATATATATATAAAAGGAGAAGCCCAGATAAAGAAGCATATACTGTATGATTCTGTATCAATAAAGTTCAAAACTGGGCAAAATGAATCCATTTGGAATGAAGTCAGAATATTGGCTGCCTTTTAGGGGCTGGGACCTGGGAGAAGGCAGGAGGGAGGCTTCTGGGACTGCTGATGATATTCTAACACTTCTTATGGACAGTCATTTCTTGAATGTGTCAATTCTGTAAAAACGCATCAAGCTGTAAATTTAGAACTTGTCCACTTTGTTGTATTCATAGCATATGTCCATAAAATGTTACCTGTTTAAAAAAAAAATAGGATGAATGACATTCCAGGCAGGAGAGAGAGTGTAAGCAAAGGTGTAGAGGAATCAACCATGTGGTGTGTGGAAAATTACAGGTGGCCGGATGCTGTTGGAGCATAAAATGTGAGGTAGGTTATAGTGGGTTTGGGGAAGATGTTACCATGGCAGTTTAATGCCTTGCGAGAGTGTGGACTGTCTTCCAAGGTCAATTAAAGGCTGGAAGAGTCTAAGCAAATAGTGACATATAAGATTTGGAAATATAAAAGAATCCTAATGTGAATTAGCAAAGAGGGACAAAAATAGGTAAGATGCTCTTGCAAACATCCAGATGAGAGATGATGAAGGACTGAATCAGGGCATGGTGGTGGGGATATAAAGAGAATACGACTTCAGAACTATTTAAGAGATGATACTAGTAAGCCTTTACTGGATGTAGTGGTTGAAGAGAAGTAGACTTGAGGATGTTCCTAAATTTGTAACACACATGGCTGCATGGCTGGTAGCTCCACCCAGTGAGGCAGGGAACATTCAGGAGTTCAGGGCAAGGGCAGAAGACTAGTTTAGACAGTGTGGACAGATTGACCAGATAAGGCGGCACTCACATTGAAGGGGATTCTTGGGGAGTTATTTTGAGGTCTTCTGTTTCCTGGAATTGATGACCCATTTAAATGCCAGGTCTCTGATGTCCCCTACAATTACCGTTTGGTTTTCTTGCCATGGTCGTGGTGCACATTCGACACAAAGCCGTAGTTGTCAGCAGCCGATCCAGCGGCACGGCCGCCCTGGGGTCTGAAAGACTTCATCTCGCTTTCCTCCGCCGCTCCANGACTCCACCAGAAAATTACTAGAGCTAATCAATGAATATAGTAAAGTTGCAGGATATAAAATCAACACACAGAAATCGCTCGCATTCCTATACACTAATAATGAGAAAGTAGAAAAAGAAATTATTAAGGAAACAATTCCATTCACCATTGCATCGAAAAGAATAAAATACTTAGGAATATATCTACCTAAAGAAACTAAAAACCTATATCTAGAAAACTATAAAACACTGGTGAAAGAAATCAAAGAGGACACTAATAGATGGAGAAATATACCATGTTCATGGATCGGAAGAATCAATATAGTGAAAATGAGTATACTACCCAAAGCAATCTACAGGTTTATTGCCATCCCTATCAAGCTACCAGCGATATTTTTCACAGAGCTAGAACAAATAATTTCACAATTTGTATGGAAATACAAAAAACCTCGAATACCCAAAGCAATCTTGAGAAAGAAGAATGGAACTGGAGGAATCTCTACTTGTTTTAGATCCTACCTCTTGGCGACCTTAAGCTTTTTCCAAATTACAAACAAATATTCCTCTCCTTTGGCCCCCTAGACCTGGCCCTTCCAGTTTCAGTTACAGCATCACCTTCATCCCCAAAGTTTCGAAAGTCCCTCCTTTGTCTCCTCATCCCACTGACCCTGCATCCTCTGCAATCATTCCACCAAAACCATCCACAGTGAGGTCCTGTAAATCTAATAAACATCCTCAGAATACAATTCTCATGGCCTCTCAGCAGATTTTGACCTTTTTCTTGACTTTTGACGCATTTTCTTCCCTTAATTTCTGTGTCATCATGGTCTACTGCTTTCCTTCTTAGTCATTCCCACTGCAGGTTCATATACCTTACTTAAACCTTACATAATGTGCTTTCTCAAGGCTTAGCTTTCAAACTTCTTTCTTTTTTACCTGGGTATTCTCTTCCTGAGGTCTCATAGGCTTTACTACAATATTCATAATCATAAACTGTATGTCCTTGATTTCCAAGTATCTAACTCCAACTTTGATTGTGCTTTGGCTCCAGACAGGAGGTCACAATGGCATAAGAAATCCAGCATTCTGCCTTCTGTCTGCTCTGGGTTAAGTCCCGCTCTGTGTTCTCCAACCCAATAAGTGGTATCTCCTCATGCCCAGCTTCTCCTGACATAACCTCTAGCTCTCCCTGATCTCACACAGTAGATTCATCATTAGAATGTGTTGATTTTACTTATTTCTTTACTCCTTTCTGGAGGCTTCTCTTTGATAAGTCCTACATTGCAAATAAAACATCTTGGTGTGTCATAACAATCTGATGACTTCTGTTTCCTCTTCTGAGACAGCAATTTTCAAGCACTAAAATAGACAACTTGGCCAAGGAGGCCCACATTGTCCTGTTTCCTCAAGTTTAATGATTCATGATTTCCTCCTCATTCTCTGCCCACCTCTCTTCTCATACTCAATTCTGCGATCAGGCCACACCCCCTTTATCCATGCTCATCTTTGTCTCTGGTCTGGTACTGACTTGCCTGTGTTAACTCATGATTTACTCTACCTCCAGTATTACCTCTTTGGGGAAGCAATTCTTTTCCTTTTGGCCAGTTGAGTTGTTTTCTCTCTTTTGTCTCTCTCATTAAATTTTATTAGTTTCCTTCAGGCCACTTAGTGATTTGTATATTCCTTAGTGGGATTATTTATTTAATATATCTCTACTCCAAATACCTGTAAGTTTCATAGGAGCCAATTGCTTATCTTTGTTTTGTTCAACATCATATCCCAATATTTTCCAGAGCATCTGGCATAGAGTCTCAATAAATTCTATATATTCTATTCAATCTCATATGTATAGAATATGTGGATGAACATTGAGTTAGAAGACATTTTAGAGGCATATAAAACACCTCCATATTCAAAGGTTGAATCTCAGTATCAGTACCATGAGGTTTAGCACATAGAGTATCTGGTGATTTTGACAAAATCCTTTCATAGGCTATGTTCTGCCAAGGAAATTTGCTATATCTTTTTCTGAACAATCAAATGATGCATTGTGCTCATTCCCATTGACTGAGGAGGGCAAAAATTCAACAGCTGTTGAATTATTTTCTTAGCTGAAGCTTTAAAAAAGTATCCTTGTGATATACATGAAACAAGGGAGTTTTACCTCAGTGAGACACTAATAATTGTGATCTCTGTCCTTAATTTCTTCATTTGAAAAATAAGTTGATTTGCTTTATAATAACCAAAAGGTCTAAATGACCCAGATATCCATTGACAAATAAATTATCATATGTTCATAAAATAGAATGTTATATAGCACAGAAGATGAAGGAATTATATGTGGCTTGAAAAAAACTAGCATGGATAATTCTAGTATTTGTAATGATAAGCCAACAAAACAAGGAACAAAATTAAATATACAATATAACTTCATTTATAAAATTTTATAATTTTTATAACAAAGCTAAACTAGGTTAGAATTAATACTTATGGGGAAAAATAAAAAATGAAGTCAATGGAATTTTTACAAAATTATGATAATGTTAAGAGAATTGTTTCTACTATTGTAAGAAAAGACGTTGTAATAGGGAATGGATAAATTGGAGACGTCTGGGGACAGAAGTACTCTATTTCTTCTAAGAGATTATTACCTACACTCACTTTATATTTATGTTAAATTATATACTTTGTATTGTGTGCCTTCCTTGTTCTCAGATTTTATTTATAATAAAATGTTCATTTTTTAAAAAAAAAAGGCTTTGTAAGAAAAGAATTATAAAATATTAGAGCTTCGATAGATCTTAGATTAAATTTAAGACCCTTTGAAGATCAAACACTACATGTACCTATAAATTGGTAATTATTTGTTTGGACCAGGTTTTACATCGTAGATTGTATAATACAAGCAAAAACCTGTCTGACATGACTGAGTGACTGAACTGAACTGAACTCTCTCTGTAGACTAATACATATAACAGTCTCTTCTGTCATGGTAAATTTTACCCCTTACATCTCTTGTGTGTGTGTGTGTGTTTTTTTATTCTTTTAAAGAGGCCCACTCAACTGAATTCAGGCAAGAATTATAGTCGTTTGAATTTATGGCCACCATTCAAAGAATTGGGAAGTTTTGTATAAAAAAATCCAGATGACTTTGTCTCAAACATTTTTTTGAGATGAACCAAAACTGTAATCCTCTTCCCAGATGATAAAAATCTGTTCCCTTTTCAATAGAGCCTGGATCTTTCAGCTCTCTTCAGCCCGAATCTCCTGGCACTCCCTGTCACTTAGAGTAAGTGTCAGTTTCCATTCAACATTGTGGTGGAGTTGTTGGTAGAGATCTTATTTTTATTTTTATTTTTTTGTTAACATACAAGGCATTTGATCATTTGTTATTATTTTGTTCTAATAGGCATTTTTGTTGTGATCACTACCCTGAACATTCTTTTGTGCCAATTCTGCCACTTGCATTAATCATGAGTCTTATAGTTCTGCCTTTGGAGAAAACCATCTATTTGTACATTTTGGATAAATCATCTTATCCAGGAAATGAGATTAGTGATTTGGAACCAAAAATTAATCCATTTATTTAGCAGTCTGTCTTTTCAATGTGCTGTAGAGAATAAGAGCATTAAAAAGTTTAAGCCTTCTTCAAAAAATTTCTGAAAATATATCCTTATCATGGCAGATGTTTGTTTCTAAAGAAACATCAAAAAACAGTGTTCTCCAAAGTTACCTGATTTAGTGAGAAGCTTTTGGCTTTTCTGCAGAGAGCTGAGCTCAAGTCTTCTACTCAGTTCTTAATCTTACAGCATTTATTCTTTCAAGACTTTCCAATTTGCCAATTCATTGGATTTTGTTTATCACCTTTTCCACAAAAGACCATTTGTTCATTGACAGTTGCGTTCTATGTTAAATCCAAAGTAGGGCTGATTAATGAATATTCAGACTGGCCCCAAGTGTTCTTGTTAGCTTGATAGTTCTATCACATCAACCATATGTAAAATCTATCTTCAGGTTAAATGTGGCTGCTTTTACTTTGTCAGAGATTATTTATGACTCTGTCCTCTATTAGTCTTGATTAACAGGAGATTTTTGATCAAGCAGGGCCTTTCATCTCTGATTGCTTATACATCAAGCATTCTCTTTCTGTGGACCTGACATATGAATGGTTTTATAGCATCGATATTTATTTGCTTCATGTTCCTTATCTAGTTTGGTGGAAAATAAATGAAACTGAGCTGGACAAGGATCTTATTTTATAGGATAGTTTTACAGAAGAACAATTCTGCATTTACAAAAGGTACTTTAAATGTCTAGTTATTGGGCCAAAATAAACAGCATGCTCTTGTTCATATTATATTGAATATCATAAAATTAACAAGTCTTAAAGGACATTTTGGTTCCCTCCTCTGTCCATTGTAAAGGTCATTCATTATAAAAACAGAAGTTGATTTCATGCTATTTAAATTAAGGCATGAGAAGAAAATTAAGGTAAGCTTTAGTCTTACTGTACAATAGAGTTTGCTTTCAACTTCATTTTGTTCTTAACACAGTATTTACTAACCTTCCCATTGAGCTTCTGTCTACCTATTTTTCAACTTGGATGTCAGAGTACAAACTCAACTCAATGTGTCTCAAACACAACTCTTGAGTTTCCTCTAAACCTGCTTCTACACCAGTCTTAAAATTCTCTATAAATTGCATGCATATTTACAGTTTGCTCCAACCAAAAATATATTAGACAAAGAACTTTTAGACTCATTTCTTTTTATTAGTTCATCAAAAAGTACTTTCAGTGTTTATTGAATATTTAACGACTCTCTCTAACATTACTGTTTTACACTATGTGCACCTCCCTCCCAAATTCATGTGGTGAAGCTCTTCATGTGATGATATTTAGAGGTGAGATTTTTAGGGGATAATTAGGGTTAGATTAAGTTATAAAACAGGGCTTCTTGATGGGATTAGTGGCTTTATAAGGAGAAGAAGAGAGAGATCTGTCTCCCCACAACATGAAGACGTAGTTAAAACCATTAGTCCACTTGCAAGCCAGGAAGAGAGCTCTCATTAAAACTCAACTCTACTGGCTCCCTGGGCTTTCCTCATAGCTCAGATGGTAAAGAGTCTGCCAGAGTGCAGGAGACCCAGGCTTGATCCCTGTGTCTGGAAGATCCCCTGCAGAAGGGAATGGCTACCCACTCCATTATTCTGGCCTGGAGAATTCCATGGACTGTCTAGGCCATTGGGTTCCAAAGAGTTGGACACTACTGAGCAACTTTCAGTTTCACTTTCCAGTGTTCTTGCCTGGAGTATTCCATGGACAGTGGGGCCTGGTGGACTATAGTCCATGCAATCATAAAGAGTCAAACACAACATGGACTCTTTGCAACCCCATGGACTGTAGCCCACCAGGCTCCTCTGTCCATGGGATTCTCCAGGCAAGAATACTGGAGTGGGGTGCCATGCCCTCTTCTAGGGGATCTTCCCAACCCAGGGATCGAAGCTGTGTCTCCTGCATTGGCAGGGGAGTTCTGCAGTGGTATCTGAATTACTTTCCTTCTTCCTTTTCAGCTTTTTGCTGTCAATATTTCAAGGATCAGTCAGATATTTTTTAAACTGTAAGTCAGCTCATGCTGTTTCTCTGGCCAGTTGTCTCCAGTGACTTTCCATTATGCTCAGCATAGAATCAAACTCTCTTTTCTATAAGGACTTTTAAGTTCTGGCCGTTGTCTAACTCTGACCTCATCTTCTACTTCTTTTAAGGTGCATGTGTGCAAACACATTCTCAAGCACACATATTTAGGAACAAGTCTTGATTACTTATTTATAGTCTCCTGGCTGTCTTGCTGTTCTTCCTAATTAGAGTATATTTTACTTTTGTACTTGCTGTTTCCTCTGCTTGTAAGACTATTTTCTGGGCTACTCATGGGTTTTGGTCTCTCACTTTATTCAGATACCTACTTGAAAATTGCCTCTCTAGGAAGTCTTCCCTGACTAATTAAAATCACCCCTTGAAGGCCCAATCCCCATATTTCCATACATTAACCCTGATTTATTTCCTTCACAGCATGCATTATTTCTCAACTTTGTAGTAGATATTTACTTTTTTACTTTATGTCTTCCCCATTTTAATGCAAGTTCCATAAGGTATGAGCCTAGATTTTTTTCTTTTCATGGAATTTCTAGGGCCTAGAACAGTGCCCACTGGCAAGTTCAGAGTTTTTAATTAATATTTATTTGATAAGAGGTTACATAAATATTAACAATCTATAAGCTAATTATGAACCATCTCCACTTCCTGGTGCTCAGACAGTAAAGAATCTGCCTGCAATGTGTGAAACCCAAGTTTGATCCTTGGTTTAGGAAGATCCCCTGGAGAGGGTAATGGCAACCCACTCTAGTATTCTTGACTGGAGAATCTCATGGACAGAGGAGCCTGGTGGGCTACAGTCCAAGGGATCTCACAGAGTCAACACGAGTGAGCAACTAACAGTACAAACAATACTTTCATAAAAATGTGATTGAAAGTCTAAGTTTCTCCTGCCATAGTGGACTTAAAACCCTCATTTGCTAATATATAGGATATGAACCCTGGAGGAGGAAATGGCAACCCCCTCCAATATTCTTGCCTGGAAAATCCCATGGACAGAGAAGCCTAGAATGCTCTAGTCTATGGGGCTGCAAAGAGTCAGTCACTACTGAGCACTTGCAGGAGGACATGGAACCTCTAGTCTTTCCTCCCTAGAATGTGCAATCTGGAATGTTGTTTTTTAAGGGAGAAACTGATTTTAAAATCAAGCATTTTTTTTTAATATATTGATGGTTGCAGGAATAATAATTGTTAACACATATTGAAGAATTAACATGTTCTGTTAGTATTGTAAATATGCTATGTACATTTATGTATTAAGTTGGACTATTGTGAATATTTACCTGTATGTGCTGGTGCTTAGTTGCTCAGTTGTGTCTGACTCTTTGCAACCCTTTGGACTGTAGCCTCCAGGCTCCTCTGTCCATGGGATTCTCCAGGCAAGAATTCTGGAGTGAGTTGCCATTTCATTCTCCAGGGCATCTTCTTAGAGCAGAGATCAAACCTGGGTTTCTTGCATTGCAGGTGGATTCTTTACCATCTGAGCCACCAGGGAAGCCCTAAATCTCATCTAATCCTGAAAATTCAATGTAGGCACTATGCTTATCATCAAATTTTGGCAAAGAAATTGAGGTGGGCATGTGTTAAATTATTTAACCTCTGACATGTTCTGTGATAAAACAAGAACTAAATATATGCAGTCTGACTCCAGCGACCATAAGGCAAAACACTACTTCCTCTGTATCCAAAATAATCTAAGTATTAGTCAACTAGATAATTTACCCAGAGCACTTTAAGTTAGACCTACATTTTCATTATCTTTTACTGGCTATTTACTACTAGGTTTTTTTATTAGCCTCATAACTACCATCTTTCTATTCTTAGGCAGAATCAGATGAATATATGTCTATAATCTATATTCACTAATTTTGGTTATTATTTTAATGAAATAACAGGGTTTACACAGTCAAAAGCAATATAATTACAAATCTTTTCCCCAATTAATAATATAATGAATTCCTGGATCATTAAACAATATAATTAGAAAAGGAAGACACATACAGAGAAAATGTTTGATATTCATCCAATAGACATGCCTTTAAACACCCACCATGTCTCAGCCTCTGGAGACACAATGGTAGATACAGTTTCTTCTGTGAATGGACTTACCGTTTAGTAAAGATAACAGTCACATAAGTAATTACAATAACTCAGTATAACTACAAACCTCATAAAGACTCAGATTATGAAGAAACCTATATATTATGTGAAAGACAAAGTTTGGATTTTATTCTAGAAGACAGTTGGGGAATGTGACTAGCACCAGATGCTTAAGGTGATCTAGCAGAGTGTGAAAAGGAAGTGTTGTTAGAATGATTTCTGACATTTATTTTGACAGTACCATTTGTAGTCTCTGTTTTCAGTTCTCTCACCATAATCATATAAATGGAGTACTTAAATCCATGTTGGGATCTGGGAAGAAAACATTAAAAGTGTCATTCACTTTAATTTCTAGAATTTTTAAAAATTTATATTTTTGATACCTATTGTAAAGAATTATATGTCATTATAATATATTGGTGGTACTTATTTTTAAAATTTACTGTTAAGATGCACATTTAAAAATGTAACTACTGCTATTTACTATTGAGAAGCAAAATGATTTTAAGTATTAGAACTCAAGAGTAATATTGGAGTTTTAGATAAATTACCCTAGAGTGAACTTGATATCAAGGGCACTGGAAGAAGCTAATATAGTGTTTCATCAGAGAGGTGTTGAGAACCTTTGCCAGGAATGTAGTAGGAAAAGGGTTTGACAACTATAGCATATTTAAGCTGGCAAGATTTGTGACTGATTAAATACAATAATGAAGAGAAAGGATGCAAGAATGATTCCCAGATTTCAAATTTAGGAAGTTGGGGAGAAAGTAGAAATACTAACCAAATAAGAAACACAAAGAAGGAAAACCTGAAGTAGGGATCTTCTAAGTTCATTTTAGACAGGATGATTTTGAGCATGCTTTGGAGTATTTAGCTTTCAGTTCAGTTCAGTTCAGTCACTCAGTCATGTCCGACTCTTTGCGACCCCATGAATAGCAGCACGCCAGGCCTCCCTGTCCATCACCAACTCCCGGAGTTCACTCAGACTCACGTCCATTGAGTCCGTGATGCCATCCAGCCATCTCATCCTCGGTCATCCCCTTCTCCTCCTGCCCCAATCCCTCCCAGCATCAGGGTCTTTTCCAATGAGTCAACTCTTCGCATGAGGTGGCCAAAGTACTGGAGCTTCAGCTTTAGCATCATTCCTTCCAAAGAAATAGGATGTCTGAAATTTAAGGACAAGTCTAAGTTGCAAATACATGTTTGGCCCCATTTGGCACAGATGGAGAGTAGATGGAATCGCCAAGGTGGATCACATATAGTGTAAAAAGCAGTGGTTCAAGAGAGATTTCTTAGCCACCCTGATGTTTAAGGGACAGAGGAAGAAGGGACACCCTTGGAGAAAGTCACAGAACAAGGAGTCAAAGAGCATGAGGAGAACCAATGTTCCCGGGACAATGCTCAAAGCAGGGAGCCCTCCCCAAGGTCCTCTGAGTACTATGATTCTGGTCTCAGGCTGACCCTGTAAAAGCTCTCTTTTCCATTAAACTTTCACCATACAAATCCATGTTGTTCACTTTTATATACAGAGAAAAGCTCAGGTTACCTCTGGTGATAGGAGTTTATAGTTCATAGGAAAATAGAGGAGACTGGGAAACCATTTCAGCATCCTTCAGAACCTATTGAAGATGGCTCACTGACACCTGCAGGTCTCCAAATATTACTCATTTGTTGTTGTTGTTGTTCAGTCACTCAGTTGTATTTGATTCTTTGTGATCCCATGGACTGCAGCACACCAGACTTCCCTATCCTTCACTATCTCCCTAAGTTTGCTCAAACTCATGTCCATTGAGTCAGTGATGCCATCCAACCATCTGATCCTCTGTCACCTCCTTCTATTGCCCTCAATCTCTCCCAGCATCAAGGTCTTTTCCAAAGAGTCAGCTATTTCCATCAGGTGACCAAAGTGTTGGAGCTTCAGCTTCAGCATTAGTCCCTCCCATGAACACTCAGGACTGATCTCCTTTAGGATGGACTAGTTTGATCTCCTTGCAGTCCAAGGGACCCTAAGGAGTCTTCTCCAACATGGCAGTTCAAAAGCATTAATTCTTCAGTGCTCAGCCTTCTTTATAGTCCAACTCTCACATCCGTATGTAACTCCTGGGAAAGCCATAGCTTTGACTATACAGACCTTTGTTGGCAAAGTGATGTCTCTGCTTTTTAATACACTGTAAATATTATTTATGCAAACTCCAACATCATTTTTAAAAAATTATATATCCTTTTCTCTAATTTAATATTAACACCTCAGAACTTATTATGAATTTAAATATATGCAAAGCCTATATTTTCTACATATTCTTACTGTATGCCTGATTTACATTTGAAATATTAGACTGGCAGTTTAACTTTTTAAGTCTATTCTATGAATGGTATCACAGGAAAACAGTGCTGTTTATCAAATTCAATAGCAAATTGGATGCCTTCATGTAAGATAAAGTCCAACTGCATTTTTTGTCTCAAATAAATATTTGTATTAATCATGTGTGTTACCTACCAGGTGTTATGACTTCTAATTCTAAGCTATGTAGTTCAAAACATTGCTAGATGAGATACAAATGCTTCCATGATGTTTTGCTCCCATGGGCCTCACTCTTGAGAATTTTACACTCCAAGGTAATGAACTATAGAAGGTGGCGAGGGGTGTGCATTTCTTTAGTAAAGAAAGGAAAAGAAGAATTTAAAAGGGGAGTTGAGAAAAGGAGAACTCTGAAAGCACAGATACATTTTTAGCCAAATTAATTTTTGGAAAGTGTACATATGGAGAAATGGAAGATCTGGAAACCAATTGCCTTAAATTTATTCATGCCTATATAGCATCTGTTCAGTCTTGTTTTCCCACAGGGTACCTTGCTCTAGGGGACTCAGCTATAATCATCCAAGAGACACCAGTAGCTAGCTAGCAGTCTGCTTTGTTTCTCCATCTCCACTTCTCTCTGCCTGCTATTTCCTCCTCTGCTATTGCCTGACTTACCCTTTCCTTGAGGTCTTCTTGAATTGAATCATTATGATAGGGTCAAATGATGAGGTACGCTATTGTTGTGTTTCCCTCAAATTAATTAGTTGAAGACCTAACCTCCAATGTGACTGCTTTTGGAGAAAAGGCCTGTGAAGAGGTGATGATGGTTGAATGAGGTCAGAGGGTGAGACCCAAATCTGATAGGGGTGGTGCTCTTATAAAAGAAGAGGCACCAGAACTGTACCCCTGCGATACAGCATGCAAGTAGCCATCTGAGAGCCAAGAAGCACTCTCCCCAGATCCTGACCATGCTAATCACTCAGACTCCTAGTCTTGGGGTATAAAAGAACAGAGATAGCTGTCTGTGGTTTAAGCCATCCAGTTCATGGAACTATGTTATGGCAGCTTGAACAGACAAATCCAGGCATGTGATGTGTAGGCCAGGTGCATGGACATTATCTGAGTTGTCTCTTTAAGCCTAATATACTCATTGCCCTTGTCTCAGGAGTAATTTTTTTGTTTGTTTGTTTATTTGTTTTTACTGACTATTGGTGTAAGTGTGTGGTTTTATTAGCTTGGCCACAGCTAACTGGACGAGGTATTACCCTACCAGGAAGTGTCTTGGCTAAAGATAGCTGCCTTGCTAAGGACCCTCCTCAAGGTAGCCCCCATATAATGACTGGTTTACTTGGTGGTATAGGGTCCAGCATGCTTGCTCCATTTCACGACAATTCTTCAGAACTCCCCAGTGATCATCTGAGACCTGTGTTGAGGTGACATTGCATTGTGACTTCTCCCTCAGCTTCCCCACCTGCCCTTCCAGCTGATGACACCAGAGCATGCCTGAAAGAAGTCTGCTTCATGCTCCTCTTCATCTCACAGCTTGCACTCAAAGTTCAACTCACTGGCACCAAACATTGTTTTTCTAGATTTTCTTGTGTATGTGTGCATGGTTGGAGGAACCCAAACTGAGAAACTACTATATTTTATTATAAATTTTCTATTTATATCCCTCTTCTCTGTTTCACAATGAGACTATAGAGGGCAGGGAGTGTACATTGAATCTACCCATAACACTTATGACTTTATCATCAAGAGTAGTTCTAGACAAATGTTTCCTTAAGAAGCTCTACGGTTGATTAATCATTTCTCCAGAGGCTAGATTAACATTGATAAAAATTAATATAAACATTTACATAGTTAACTAAGAGCTTCAAGTTGTATACACTTTACTTAAAGTCCTTGAGTGAAATTTTATTTTTAATCTTTAGTTAAAAAAATTCTAAAAATACGAACATGAATTACATTGAACGCAATGATATATTTGTGAACTTGAGAGAACATCTTAGCCCTTTCATATCCCATACTTAAGGCAAGTGAAATTTTGAATACATACATATGTAAAGTAGTATTAATAGTTGTATAATATGGCAAATGAATTATTTGCTATATGTATCATAATTATACAAATTANAAAAAAAAAAAGAAATTAGTATTTACTTTAATGTTTTTCTATAATGAAAACTTTGAAAAATTTTTGTTGCTTGGTCCAATATGGACTTCTATAATTCCTGGAGTTTAACTTTCTGCTTATATAGGAATGCAGAATCCACCCGTCTATGAAGTCAAGACCTATAGTCATACTGTTTGCTAAAAGTGTAAACAAGTGAGCTTTGTTTGTGGCTCTTCTAGTTTATGAAGTGAGATTAAATGCTATCTAATCACTTTTCTACCTAAAAATTCTATCTTGTTATCTCAAATGAAAGTTCTAATCTCACACATTTGTTGAAGTAAAGCAACATGGATAAATTATAATAAAGACAGGATTGTGTCTATTTTTCTGATAGAACTTCATTATTTTTTTTCTAAATAGATGCTGAGCTTAGGTTATCCTCATTTAAAGCAGCTTTCCAGGATTCCCTTGCAGCTCAGACAGTAAAGGATCTGCCTGCAACGCAGGAGACCTGAGTTCAATCCCTGGGTCAGGAAGAGCCCCTAGAGAAGGGATGAATACCCACTCCAATAATCTTTCCTGGAAAATTCTATGGACAGAGGAACCTGGTGGGCTACAGTCCATGGGGTTGTAAAGAGTCAGACACGACTGAGTGATTAACACTTCCCAGTCCTATACTTTAATTATGTTCTTTTCATTTATTCAATATATATTTATTTAAAAGCTACATTTTATCAAGCACCATAAGTGTTTGGGGGTACATCAGTGAAGAAAACAAAAATCTCTGCTGTCATGGAGATCACATTCTTTGGTGATACAGTGAACATAATAAACATATAAACTATATTTTCGGAGACAGGACTCAATATAAAATATGTGAAGCAAAAAAGGTTATATTAAGTGTGTCAGTGGTAGAAACTGTGGCAGGTTGCAGTATTAAATAGTGTGATCAGAGTAGTCTTAGCTGAGAAGCTGAAATTTGAGCTCTATTTAAACTAAAGAGGGAATTAACCACTCTGACACTTGAGGCAGAGAACCCCAAGAGAAGCAACATCAAGAGCAAAGGGGCAAAAGCTGGGATGTGTCTTGAATGTTTAAGAAAGTATAAGGATATGGTGCGGCTGAAACAGAGTAAGGAGAGGAGGCAGAAATCAAAGGTGGGATTGGTGGTGAAGACAGACAGCCTCTACAGCACCGTGGGCCTTTGAAGGACTTTGGAGTTGACTATGTGAAAGGGGCAGGCTGTGGATGATTTTGAGCAGATTTTAGGAGAGCAACATAGTCCTTAGCTTTCAAATTATAAAATTCTGACTTTGATAAGAATAGCTTAAGAAGTGGGAGTGTCAAGAGTTGAAGCAGAGAGAACTTTTAGAAAGTTATTAATGATATGTAGGTGACAGGTGGTGACAGGTCTACACATTAGCAACGAAAATGTTGAGAGGTGATCGGCTTTTGGGTATACTGAAAAGATAATGGCAAAAGGAATGTCAATGAGTATATTGAAAGAAATAGTGGCAAGGTAATTTCTACTGGAATTATTGAAATATCTATTGATTATGGGATATGAAAGAAAAAGAAGAACTAAGGATTAATTCATATTTTTGGTTTGAATGACAGAAATGATGGTGCTGGCACCAAATAAGGCGGGAATGCTGTGGTGGAATAGGTTTTGGATTGGCAGAGATCAGTTCATGGCCAAATGCAGGTGTTTATTGTGTATCTAAAGAAAGTACTGGGTAGGTGGTGTGTAAGACTGCCATTCAAGAGTATGATCAATGGAGATAAACAGACAGACTTGGCATGTGACACAAAAACACATATTTGACATGTGTTCTTCAAAACCTTGAAAAAGAATAGGTTACCAAGGGAGTGAGTATAAATGGAGAAGTGAAGTGAAAAGCAGAGAACAGGACAGCAGGGAGCTCTAGAATGATAAGGAAGGTGAAAATTGGAGAAGTAAGCAAACTAGCTTGAGAAGGCTCCACTCATGAACTAGGAGGAAGACCAAGTGAGTGTGTTTCCCCTGAAATCAAAGGAAGAAAGAGTGTCAAAGGAAAGAGTGATTGATGCCTAAAATTCTTGCCAATAATTCACTTTAAAAAAGGTCTGAAATTGATTGTTTCATTTAACAACCAGGAAATATTTGGTGACTTGATCAGATAAGTTTAGGAGGTATGGTGGGAATGGAGCTGAACTGCAGTGTTTTTAGGGCAAAAAGAGAAGGGAATCAGAGACTATGAGTCTGGTCAATTTTCCTGAGGATTTTTGCCCCCAAAAAAGAGTAAGAAACTGGATGGAGGCTGATAGCAGAAATGGATCAGAAAATGGTTTTGTTATTGTAGTATTTGTTGTTTTCAGCCTTTTGTTTTGCTATTTTTTTTAAGATGGGGAAAATAACAGCATGTTTATGTGCCAGTGAGAATTATCAGTAGAGAATGAAAAATGGAAGATGGAAGAGGAGAGCAGAGGAGATGAGAGGGCTTCTGGATTGTGCAGTGAGGATTTACCAACTCCTCTCTTCAGTATAACAACAATGCCACTGTTGAAATTTATAAAACAATAATAAAAGAATAATCAATCATGTAAAATTTCCATAAAGTTTAATAAAGCCATAAACAAGTAGATAAATAATAAAAAAAAATTCTGAATTCCAGTAGATATGGCCAGTATTGATGCCTGCATTGGTTTGCTAGAGCTGCCATAGCAAAATCCCACAGACTGGGTGGCTTAAATGACAGACATTTATTTTCTCACAGATATGAAGGCTAGAAGTTGAAGACCAAGATGGTGGCAGATTTGATTTCTTCTTAGGTCTGTCTCCTTGGTTTGCAAATGGCCACCTTCTTGCTCTGTCTTCACATGGTCATTCCTCTGTGAACTCTCATGCCTACATCCTAATCTCATCTTAAGTGCCAAAGAATTGATGCTTTTGGACTGTGCTGTTGGAGGAGACTCTTGAGAGTCCTTTGGACTGCAAGGAAATCCAACCAGTCCATCCTAAAGGAAATCAGTCCTGAATATTCATCGGAAGGACTGATGTTGAAGCTGAAACTCCAATACTTTGGCCACTTGATGTGAAAAGCTGACCATTTGAAAAGACCCTGATGCTGGGAAAGATTGAGGGCAGAAGGAGAACGGGATGACAGAAGATGAGATGGTTGGATGACATCACTGACTCAATGGACATGAGTTTGAGTAAACTCTGGGAGTTGGTGATGGACAGGGAGGCCTGGCACACTGCAGTCCATGAGGTTGCAAAGAGTTGGACACAACTGAACTGACTGAACTGAAGGACACCAGTTATATTGGAACAGCACCCCCTGGTATGGCCTTATTTCATCTTAATCGCCTGTTTAATGACCCTCTCTCCAAACACAGTCACATTCTCAGGTACTGAGCACTTCTTCATATGAATTGGTGGGGAGGACACAGTTCAGATCATAATAGTGATGTTTAGGCCTCAGTCTGCCCCCCAGCTATATCTTAGGGGGCTGATTTTATTTGGAACATAGCCTGGAGAATTCTTTGTCTAATGGTGTTGTTGAAAACAACAATGGAGATGTTGGTAGTGAGCAACTAATGTGAGACCTTTAACTCTAGTAGGACAAGCAAAATGGAAGACAATCAAAGGAAGATTCCTCTAGGGATTACAGTTAACTTGGGGGGTCAGAAGGGCTGCGAGCATGAGGTGAACTGTGCTAACCCAGGAGGAAAGAGAACAGGGTGTGAGGCAGAGAAAGTATTTCCCAAGTCTCATGCAGACCCATCAACAAAGGGCAGAAGCCACACTGGCATATGGGGCTTAAATATAACCTCTGTCAAGATATTGAGTGAACAATATACAACTCTGACCCATGGTTCCTAAGAAAACAAGCTTAAAAATAAAACTACACTCATGTCTGGCAAACTCTAAGAAATTGTGTTCATGTCCAAAGCTGTATCTACTTGGAAGTGAAGTCATGAGGTGAGCTAAGCTGCCAAGTGTGGGAATTGTTGGTTAGAACAAGTCAAGATGAAAGTAATGATGAGGCTTTATTCATTTGTTGCAATAATATAAGCAAGAGACTAGGTAGAAACTGCAGCTTCTGGAATGTTCTATTTTTTCTACAGGATTGGCACTGGACAAGAGATAGATATATTCAGTTCAGTCACTCAGTCATGCCCGACTCTTTGTGACCCCATGAACTGCAGCATGCCAGTCCATCCAGCATGCCAGTCCATGCCAGTTCTTCCCTGTCCATCAAGAACTCCCAGAACTTGCTCAAACTCGCATCCATTGAGTCAGTGATGCCAATCAACCATCTAATCCTTTGTCTTCCCCTTCTCCTCCTGCCTTCCATCTTTCCCAGCATCAGGGTCTTTTCCAAGGAGTCCGTTCTTTGCATCAGGTGGCCAAAGTATTGGAGTTTCAGCTTCAACATCCATTCTTCTAATGAATATTCAGGAGTGATTTCCTTTAGGATTGATAGATGTATTAGATTGGTCAAAAAGTTTGTTCAGATTTTTCCTTAGGATGTTATGAAACAAAACTGAATGAACTTTTTGGCCAACCCAATGTCAGCAAAAATGCGGGGA
The DNA here is from genome assembly GCA_006408695.1 of Aepyceros melampus. Taxonomy (NCBI): domain Eukaryota; kingdom Metazoa; phylum Chordata; class Mammalia; order Artiodactyla; family Bovidae; genus Aepyceros; species Aepyceros melampus. Next base: position 64,154 of record SJXQ01011836.1, on the reverse strand, counting down.
AATCATCTCATTGCTGAGAGTGCTTCAACTAAAAGTTCCTGTCATTTTATGAATCTGGGGCTGGAGGGCAGCAAGAGTGGGCTGAGTAGGAGTGGAAGGGTACTGAGAGCTGAATCAGAGTGGAGCAAAGTGTCTACAAGTCCTTCCCCCTACTTTTTTTCTGATAAAGAGAACTGGGCAGAGGCCCCGGGGAAGGGTAACCCATGAAGGATCTTCCAAATGGAGCATTTAGTCTTGGAGTGCAGAGACACAGAAGAACATGCTGGCTGAGGCCTTGACAGTAACTCTCCCTCAAGACTGTCCCGCAGTGGCTGTGCAACATGTCTGGGGCAGGGAGGGCAGCGTTCCTCCACGAGGCTTGTCAGACAAAACCTTTTCATTGCCTATCCTTGGCCCTAAAGGTGATCAAGAAAGGGACTTATCAACCTATTAGCTATTGGTCCTTTACTGAAAGAAGGAGTAAAAAATGTAAATGCTCAGAACTGTGAGTGGGCTCAGGTGCTCAGTCATGTCCTACTCTTTGTGGCCCTGTGGAATGTACAGGCTCCTCTGTCCAGGAATTCTCCAGGCAATAATACTGAAGTGGGTTGCCATTGCCATCCTCCAGGGGATTCTTCTGCCCCAGGGATCGATCATGTGTCTTCTGGGTTGGCAGGTGGATTCGTACCACTAAGCCACATGGGAACTGTGAGAGCAGCCTCCAAGACATCCATCCATGCAAGACTGCTGCTGCTGCTAGGTCGCTTCAGTTGTGTCTGACTCTGTGCGACCCCATGGACGGCAGCCCATTAGGCTCCTCTGTCCCTGGGATTCTCCAGGCAAGAATACTGGAGTGGGTTGCCATTTCCTTCTCCAATGCATGAAAGTGAAAAGCGAAAGTAAAGTCACTCAGTCGTACCCAACTCTTCGCGACCCCATGAACTGCAGCCCACCAGGCTCCTCCGTCCATGGGATTTTCCAGGCAAGAGTACCGGAGTGGGGTGCCATTGCCTTCTCCGCCATGCAAGACTAAAGGGTGCTTAAGCCCAACCTTTCATCTGTAAGTAGCTTATGATAACTCAGGCATGACCCCTAAATAGCTGGTGAAAAGCTACAAACAAATGGAAAAATTTTTGAGCAGGAACATATCTAAGACGCTACGTAGTGCTGGGAAGATAGGCTTTGCAGAATCAGCTCAGTCAAGCCATTAATCAAACAAGTGACCGAGCAGACAACAACAAGAAACCCTGTGGTGAGGACGAAGAGTAAACCTGTGTGCTATAATATATTATTAAAATATCTGATTAAAAACTAGGTGCGTGTGTGTGTGTGTGTGTGACATGAAAAGAAACAGCAATATATGACCCATACATAAGAATTAAAGCTGATGATATAAGGTGGCTCTTAAAGGGCCTACTTGGTGGGCTTAGCTGACAAAGATATCAAAGGGGTTATTATAAATACATTCAAAATATGTTCAGAGAACTAGAAGAACCATGCTTAAAGAATTAAATGAATGTGTTATAACAATGTTTCTTCGAAGACAGAATATTAGTACAGAATCCAAAATTATTGAAAGAACCAGTGGAGCAAGTCCCTTTAAAACACCAATGGTCTTCTTTACAAAACTCGAACAATTATTCTGAAGTTTGTATGGAAATATAAAAGACTGGAGTAGACTGGAGTAGCCAAAACAACTTTGAGAAAGAACAATATACCTCTGATATACTAAAAAACTATGACATCAAAACAGTAAGATACTGGCACAAAAATAGACATATAGGTCAATGGAAGAGAATAGAGAACCCAGAAATGGACTCATATGGGCATTTAATCTACAACAAAGGATATACAATGGGATATACAATGGGATATACAATGGGAAAAAGACAGCTTCTTTAATGAATGCTCTTGTGGGAAAACTGGACAGCTACATGTGAAAGAATCAAACTGGACTACTTTCTCACACCATACAAATAAATAAATTCAAAATAAAGACATAAATGTAAGACATGAAACCATAACACTTTTAGGAAAAAAAAACACGGAAATTAAGCTCTCTGATACTGGTCTTGGCAGCATTTTACTGTATCTCTCATCAGGCAAGGGAAACAGAAGCAAAAATAAAACGGGACTACATCAAATTAAAACCTTTTGCACAGTGAGAAAAAATTATCAACAAATTGAAGACGGCACCTACTGAAAGGGAGATTTTTGCAAATGATATATATGATAAGGAGTTAAGTAAAAACTCATACAATTCAATGTTTTTAAAAAAGCAATTTAAAAATGGGCAAAAGACCTCAATATCCATCTTTCCAAAGAAGACATTCAGATGGCCAACAGGCACATGAAAAACTATGCAGCATTGCTAATCATCAGGGAAATACAAATCAAAACCACAGTGAGATATCACCTCATACCTTTAAGACTGGCTACCATTGAAAAGAACATAAATAAGAAATGTTGGCAAGGATGTGGAGAAAGGAAACCCTTATATGCTGTTTATGGGAAAGTAAATTGGTTCAGCCAATAGGGAAAACAGTATGGAGAGTCCTCAAAAACTTTAAAAATATTTTAGTTCTATAAAATAGTTCTATAAAAATAGAATATGACCCAGCATTCCATTCCTGGGTATTTATCTGGAGAAAATGAAAACACTAATTAGAAATGATACATGCACTCCCAAGTTCATTGACCCATTATTTGCAATAGCCAATATATGGAAGCAACTTAAATATGTGACTGTCATTATGAATGGATCAATATGATATGATATGATATAATATAATGGAATATTCCTCAGCCATGACAGATGGTTGAGAAAGGTCATGTGCTTAGCATTTGACTTCAACTATAATAGTAATTCTTGGTGCATAAAATAGTGTGTCCCCTTTGGCTTGAACCTTGGAGAGTTGGCAGCTGTATTTAGTTTAATTCTTTATAGCTTCATCTTTCCCATGTCTCCGGGTGTGTTTTTCTTAGTTCTGCCCATACAATATTTCCTGTACAAGCTTAATTTATATTTTATAATTCATTCTTTATCTGAAATTATCATCTTCATCCTGACGGGTTTTACCTGTGTATTAGCCAGGGTTCTTAACTACATACAAAATAGCCTGTATTTTTTTGTTTTTGTTTTCCTTTAAGGAATAAATACTGTATCAGAGATTAATTAGTGGGATTATGAAAACAAGATGCTGAGCTTCTAGGAGTAGCCTCCCACTGGATAGAACTATTCTGTGTAGGAATACCTGCTTTACCTGATGGACAAATGACAGAAGCAGAAGCTGCTGTGACAGCCGATATCTCAAAAACTGGATATACTATGCATGCTAAATCACTTCAGTCATGTACGACTCTTTGCGACCCAATGGATTGCTGCCCACAGCCTCCTCTGTCCATCAAGAAACAGCCTCAGCTGGATGCTGGTTAGCTGTTCCTGCCAAGCAAAAGAGTGTCTTTGCTTTGCTTGATTCAGTTCTGAATGGAGATCTTTCACAAGAATACCTGATTGGTGAAACCTAAATTATATCCAAATCCCTAGCAGCAAGGGATTCTTGGAAGTATAGTGTTTGCTTTTCAGCCCCTGCAAGCTAGAAAGTTGTTAGGACGAAGTTGAGAGTATTAACTCCAGGTTATGTTTTGGCCTTTAATGTCACTTCAAGTATTGTAAGATGATTAAATGCACTAACAAAATCTGATCATGACAAAGACTTTATCTATATAATTCACCAAAATCTTGCTGTGTTAATTTCTAGCATCTTCCTGAGAGAGCTTTATAAAGGAAATCTTTGAAGATGTCCACTTCTGACAGAAAATTAAAACTCTTGACTTGCCTAGCTTGAAAGAGCTATTGAGAATAATTTTATCATGATCAGTACCATCACTCACAGTATTTGATTTGGTTAAATAACCATCCCCATTTCACTCCCTCATGATTATGAACCTGTTTGGGAATATATAACAGGGGTTCAAATGAGAAGAAATCATTTGCTTTACTATAAGTGAAAAACTGGATTAGAAAATACAGCTTGGACTTCAAACACAATCTGTTTCTCTTTTCTTTCCATAGAATTTGTACCAAAAAATCACTAACAGAGAATATGAAAAACTGAAAACTTACCTTTACAAGGCATAGCCTACTATCTTTGGTTTAGTGAATGGAAAATGCAAAATTAAAGGGAAGAAAGTATCATGTGCCCAGGCCAGCAATTTCTAAAACCGACCCAAGTGTGGCAGATAGAGGGACAAAAATCAGCATGCGAGTTTGGCATCAACCTTCCCAATTGAAGAACATAGTGAATATCAATAGATATCAGACTCTTACCATTTCATCAATCAGACTCTTCTTCCAAAAGGTAAAACCTAGGGAGCAGTAAAGAGAAGAGAGTAACTCTTTGCTAAAACTGACTTGAGTCATTTTATAGGCGTGAGAGAAGCTGGAGGAGAGGATGACTATCACATTGCCACCATCACCATCATGACAATGATTATGACCATCCCAATCATCACCATGAACCACCAGCATCATCGTTTCAAACAGCTGTGGAGTATCTATGACATATGGATAATTTAACAATGAAAAATAAAGAGGATTTATAATTAATGTAGAGAAGATGTGTTGTTGAGAGGAACAGAGTTTGGAGGGAGGAAGAGGATTGAGTGTCTGGGATAACTAAAGGAAGCTTCATAGAGGTAGGTCATATTTGTGTCTTAGAAGAAATATTAAGATAAGGATTCAAAGTATAGTCCTACTGTGGCGATAGAGAAGGCTGAGCTGCAAAGAACTGATACTTTTGAACTGTGATGTTGGAGAAGACTCTTGAAAGTCCCTTGGAGACTTGCAGGGAGTCTCCCTACAAGGAGATCAAACCAGTCAATCCTAAAGGAAATCAGTCCTGAATATTCATTGGAAGGATTGATGCTGAAGCTGAAGCTCTAATACTTTGGCCACCTGATGTGAAGAGCTGATTCATTAGGAAAAACTCTGATGCTGGGAACAATTGAAGGCAGGAGGAGAAGGGGATGACAGAGGATGAGATGGTTGGATGACATCACCAACTCAATGGACATGAGTTTGAGCAAGCTCCGGGAGATGGTGAAGGACAGGGAGGCCTGGCGTGCTGCAGTCCATGGGGTCACAAAGAGTTGGACATGACTTAACGACTAAACAACAATAACAACAACTGCAGAGATAAGGGGTACTCAAGAGAAAAACCATGATTTGCCTCATTATAAAGGCTATGAATGTTCAGCTCAAAATTTTACCAATCTCTCAGGAAATGGGAGTCATCTTTCAAAACAATATTTCCTAATTGCTTATTTATGTATGTAACTCTAAATGACTAATCTTCCTGAAGCTTTCTTAGAATCTAGTCTTTTTCATACCACTGCGCTCTTCCAAAAGAGATGTCATCACTCTATTTACTGCAAACTCAAGAATGAACTTTTGTTGAAAACGAAAAAGGTATCCTGTTTTTGTATTCACCAAGTCAGCTCTGCCATTCAAAGTTGTTATACTGAATGCTTATTTTCTTCCCTGTGTTAGCTTTTGTGAACTAAGATGGATGCTGAGAGTTTTAATTGGATACTATATGGTGTCCTCCAATTCTGGGCACTCTTGAGGGTGAAGCTGAGATTATCTGAACAAAGGAACAAGTGATCTCACGTTTCTAGTCAGTTCACTTTCAAATAAATATTGATTTCCTTACTGGAGAAAAATTCATTCTAAATTTACCTTATCCCCAAAAAAGTCTACTGAATTTTACTTAAATAAAAAGTCTTTCAGATTTATTCTGCTGATAAGCTACACACTTTTGCATTTTATTAGAAAACTCTTAAAATATAAACATGTATTTATGTTCCTCATTTATTTGTTAATAAACCACAGAGTTAATGGAAATAGAAAGAAGCTCACATCACTGGAAAGAAAAATATATATATACATTTGTCTTTTCTCTGAGTGGCAAATAACAGGAAGAAGATTGCTGTCATTTTAATAAACATGTGTTTGTATTTTTTCATGGATTTTCTTAAATGACCTTATGATGCCCATTTAATGCTTTTTAAAATCACTGATGATTTTGCGAAACAAGGAGGAATAGTTTTTAAAAACACTTTCAGGTCTATTCTCATCTCATTAAATGCAATGAAGTTAACTGATTTTACACTTACCTCTCTAGAACAAAGGAAATTCCATTTTTAAATGAGAACCTTCGTGATACCTTAGTTAGATCTATGCAATACTTTCTTTTCCCTTTTCTTTCTTCCGTTTACAGACCCTGGTTGGCTATAAACCCATGCTAACAACTATTTAGTTTCAGCAAAATTAATTTAAATAATCCCTAAGAAGAGAAGCGAAGAGCAAAGGAGAAAAAGAAAGATATAAGCATCTCAATGCAGAGTTCCAAAGAATAGCAAGAAGAGATAAGCCTTCATCAGCAATCAATGCAAAGAAATAGAGGAAAACAACAGAATGGGAAAGGGTCGAGATCTCCTCAAGAAAATTAGAAACCAAGGGAACATTTCATGCAAAGATGGGCTTGATAAAGGACAGAAATGGTATGGACCTAACAGGAGCAGAAGATATTAAGAGATGGCAAGAATACACAGAACTGTACAAAAAAGATCTTCACAACCAAGATAACCACGATGGTATGATCATTCACCTAGAGCCAGACATCCTGGAATGAGAAGTCAAGTGGGTTTAGAAAGCATCACTACAAACAAAGCTAGTGGAAGTGATGGAATTCCAGTTGAGCTATTTCAAATCCTGAAAGATGATGCTGTGAAAGTGCTGCACTCAATATGCCAGCAAATTTGGAAACCTCAGCAGTGGCCACAGGACTGGAAAAGGTCAGTTTTCATTCCAATCCCAAAGAAAGGCAATGCCAAAGAATGCTAAAACTACCACACAATTGCACTCATCTCACACGCTAGTAAAATAATGCTCAAAATTCTCCAAGCCAGGCTTCAGCAATACGTGAACCGTGAACTTCCTGATGTTCAAGCTGATTTTAGAAAAGGCAGAGGAACCAGAGATCAAATTGCCAGCATCTGCTGGATCATGGAAAAAGCAAGAGAGTTCCAGAAAAACATTGATTTCTGCTTTACTGAATTTACCAAAGCCTTTGACTGTGTGGATCACAATAAGCTGTGGAAAATTCTGAAAGAGATGGGAATACCAAACCACCTGACCTGCCTCTTGAGTAACCTATATGCAGGTCAGGAGGCAACAGTTAGAAGTGGGCATGGAACAACAGACTGGTTCCAAATAGAAAAAGGAGTACATCAAGGCTGTATGTTGTCACCCTGCTTATTTAACTTATATGCAGAGTACATCATGAGAAATGCTGTACTGGAAGAAACACAAGCTGGAATCAAGATTGCTGTGAGAAATATCAGTAACCTCAGATATGCAGATGACACCACCTTTATGGCAGAAAGTGAAGACGAACTCAAAAGCCTCTTGATGAAAGTGAAAGAGGAGAGTGAAAAAGTTGGCTTAAAGCTCAACATTCAGAAAATGAAGATCATGGCATCTGGTCCCATCACTTCATGGGAAATAGATGGGGAAACAGTGGAAACAGTGTCAGACTTTATTTTTTTGGGCTCCAAAATCACTGCAGATGGTGACTGCAGCCATGAAATTAAAAGACGCTTACTCCTTGTAAGAAAAGTTATGACCAATCTAGATAGCATATTCAAAAGCAGAGACGTTACTTTGCTACTAAGGTCCATCTAGTCAAGGCCATGGTTTTTCCTGTGGTCATGTATGGATGTGAGAGTTGGACTGAGAAGAAGGCTGAGCGCTGAAGAATTGATGCTTTTGAACTGTGGTGTTGGAGAAACCTCTTGAGAGTCCCTTAGACTGCAAGGAGATCCAACCAGTCCATTCTAAAGATCAGCCCTGAGTGTTCTTTGGAAGCAATGATGCTAAAGCTGAAACTCTAGTATGTTAGCCACTTCATGGAAAGAGTTGACTCATTGGAAAAGATCTGATGCTGGGAGGGATTGGGGGCAGGAGGAAAAGGGGACGACAGAGGATGAGATGGCTGCATGGCATCACCGACTCGAAGGACGTGAGTTTGAGTGAACTCTGGGAATTGGTGATGGACAGGGAGGCCTGGCGTGCTGCGATACATGGGGTTGCAAAGACTCAAACATGACTGAGTGAATTGAACTGAACTGAATCATTTTCTTCTTTTATCATAGAATAAAATATATTGCAAAAATAGCACTAATTAAATCACCTCAGACCTGAATTCTCAATAGGATAACGTGAAAGCACAGACCATCACAATACTTTATGACCTTTTCAGTGTTGAGTTTTTAAATTTTTTATTTGACAATTTCCTGAATAAATGATTAAAGTTTCAAAATGCATTTAATTGAATATTTTTCCTATATAGTATCAAACAGCTTATAATTTTTCCTCCATTTCATTATTAAAACTGACATAATAATGACAAAAATGCATGACCAAATCCACCATGTATTTCTGGCTATTTATATATTTTTTCTAAAAACAAACACTGTTACAATGTTTAGTATAGTTAAGACTTGTTAAAGGAAACTGTTCATTTGGAATAGATTTCTTTATATATGACTAAGATGAATTTCTTTTTTCTCTTGTTCTTATCATATAAAGTTAAAATAGCTATGCAGATTGTCAGCAAATTTAGAGGAAAGTTTTGGTATAGTCTGAAAAATATGAGTCACAGAAAATTCATGGCTAAATGACTCATCAAAATCATTTCAGGAACATCTAAAGCTAAGTCACTTCAGTCGTGTCCGACTCTGTGCGATCCCATAGACAGCAGCCCACCAGGCTCCCCCGTCCCTGGGATTCTCCAGTCAAGAACACTGGAGTGGGTTGCCATTTCCTTCTCCAATGCATGAAAGCGAAACGTGAAAGTAAAGTCGCTCAGTCAGGTCCGACTTAGCGACCCCATGGACTGAAGCCTACCAGGCTCCTCCATCCATGGGATTTTCCAGGCAAGAGTACTGGAGTGGGGTGCCATTGCCTTCTCCAGGAACATCTAAAACAGAGCATTAATTTTTACATGAATTGACTGATTCTAATTGGGATAATCTGCTAAAAACTATATACCTACTATCAGTATGAGTTCAGTTGCTCAGTCGTGTCTGACTCTTTGCGACCCTATGAATCGCAGCACGCCAGGCTTTCCTGTCTATCACCAACTCCCAGAATTCACTCAGACTCCCGTCCATCGAATCAGTGATAGCATCCAGCCATCTCATCTTCGGTCGTCCACTTTTCCTCCTGCCCCCAATCCCTCCCAGCATCAGGGTCTTTTCCAATAAGTCAGCTCTTTGCATGAGGTGGCCAACGTACTGGAGCTTCATCTTTAGCATCATTCCTTCCAAAGAAATCCCAGGGCTGATCTCCTTCAGAATGGACTGGTTGGATCTCCTTGCAGTCCAAGGGACTCTCAAGAGTCTTCTCCAACTCCACAGTTCAAAAGCATCAATTCTTCAGCACTCAGCCTTCTTCACAGTCCAACTGTCACATCCATACATGACCACAGGAAAAACCATAGCCTTGACTAGACGGACCTTAGTCAGCAAAGTAATGTCTCTGCTTTTGAATATGCTATCTAGATTGGTCATAACTTTTCTTACAAGGAGTAAGCGTCTTTTAATTTCATGGCTGCTGTCACCATCTGCAGTGATTTTGGAGCCCCCCAAAAATAAAGTCTGACACTGTTTCCACTGTTTCCCCATCTATTTCCCATGAAGTGATGGGACCGATGCCATGATATTAGTTTTCTGAATGTTGAGCTTTAAGCCAACTTTTTCACTCTCCTCTTTCACTTTCAACAAGAGACTTTTTAGTTCCTCTTCACTTTCTGCCATAAGGGTGATGTCATCTGCATATCTGAGGTTATTGATATTTTTCCTGGCAATCTTGATTCCAGCTTGTGTTTCTTCCAGTGCAGCGTTTCTCATGATGTCCACTGCATATAAGTTAAATGAGTAAGGTGACAATATACAGCCTTGATGTACTCATTTTCCTATTTAGGATCAATCTGTTGTTCAGTTGATTTAAAATGCATTTACTCATATATATTATCTTTTCTATCATTTTTCGTGGTCTTCTTGCTCCTCTACCAAAATCATTTTCTGTTTTTTTAAGTGGCTTTGGTTTTCTCCTCAACACTTAACACTTCCTGAACTGATAATATATGTTTATTTCTCTAAGTTTGCTTGAGTCCCCAAAGTCTGGAACATTTGATACTCATTAAGTTAGTATTTACTGAATAAATAAAGATGTAGAGAGAGCAAACAAGCATCACTTTAAAATCTGAGTGCCAAATAAAAAGCCATAAGGGAAGTAGGAATTACAGGTGTTTATGTACCATTGAGCTTATTTGCATATTCTCAATTCTGCTTAATTGTTTTCTTGGAGAAATAACCATAGTGATGGTTAATGATATGTTTTTGAAATGCTGGGTGGGGGAAACTGTTCAAAATATTATGTAAATGACATTTTATAATGTTTTAGCTATTAATTCACTCAGACTATTTAAGATTATGGATTAATTACAATTTTAGGTACTAGATGAAACTATATTGAAATCTTAACTGTTTATTTTGTTATGATAAAAAATGTGTAAAAACACACAGTCTGGCTTTTTAAAACATTTATTTCTTTATTTTTGGTTGTTCTGGGTCTTCGTTGCTGCACAGCTTTCTCTAGTTGCAGAGAACAGGGCCTACTCTCTAGCTGCGGTATGCAGGCTTTCCATTGGGTGGCTTTTCCTGTTGCACACATTTGCTCTAGGGTATAGAGGCTTCAGTAGTTGCAGCTCCCAGGCTCTAAATCCCAGGCTCAATAGTTGTGGCACACAGGTTTAGTTGCTCTGCGGCATATGGAGTCTTCCTGGATCAGGGATCAAACCTGTCTTCAACATTGGCAGGTGGATTCTTTACCACTAATGATGATAAATAAAGAGACTGAAAATGACATTTTTAGCCAGAAAATTTTACATCTAGAAGAATTTGAAAACAAGTTCAGTGGTAGATTTCATTTTTTCTACAAATTACTCATGATAAAGTCTATGTGGCAAGGAGGAAAAGCTGGCTATAAAACTCTTCATGATTATAGAACTTGCCTTCCTAGGCCATGCACAATTATAGAAAATATTTTAAAAGCCTATAAATAGTGAAGTAACTGAGAAAGGAGCATGGAGCCCATGATGAAACTATGATTATAATAGGAAATGAGGACTAATGTATTAATGTGTCCATATTTCTAAGATTTCTTAGTACATGGCTTTTCTTAATTCTGGCTATCTCTATTAATGTGTGTATATTTATAGAGATTGTTTTAGGTATAACATATTTGAATTGTAAACAAATTAATTCTTTTGCATTAGGATAAGGCATAGATCTTCTCTATCTGGGCTTCCCTTGTGGCTCAGCTGGTAAAGAATCTGCCTGCAATGCAGGAGACCTGGGTTTGATTCCTGGGTTGGGAAGATCCCCTGTAGAAGTTAAAGGCTACCTACTCCAGTATTCTGGTCTGGAGAATTCCGTGGACTCTATACTCCATGGGGTTGCAGAGTTGGATGCAACTGAGCGACTTTCACTTTCACTTCTCTATTTAGAAATAAAAAAGCAAAAGGGAATAAGATGTTCAGGCAACTTCAGATATTACTTATCAGAGATGGCTTTAACAAATTGTTTATATGGTGTTATCACTATTTTAGGAGGAATATAATGAAAACTCTTATTTTGATAAGGGGCAAGAGGAGGGAGAAATCTTGAGTCTGAACATAACACATGTGTGGGATTCAGTTGAGATTGAGTGCCTCTTCCCCGACTCCTGCAGGCAGAATGAGTGAAATAGGCCTGGAGATTACAGTGGGAAAATAGAAGCAAGCATCATCTATTTTCCAGTTTAATATTCAGAGACCTAGGTATTTCAGAGTAATAATTTTTCCAAAGTTTAATTTTAAACCTCAAACATTTTTCCTGATGTATTAAAAAGAGTTTATGAAATATAATTTGACCATTTCTTCATAAGTTAGGGCACCATTTTCCAAACTCTGTTATACAAACTCCAGTGTTCTAAGAAATGTTAATAGCTCACCCAAAGAAAACATGCTTCATGGTCAAATAGCTTGGAGAAATACTGCATATGCCATTTTTCTCTTGGAGTATAACAGTTCTCAGTTGGACTCCAAGTAGTCCCACAGAGTGGAAATTTGTTTAACTCTATTAAACTTCATATGTATAATATCATATAAGAAACAAATCGCCAGTCCAGGTTTGATGCAGGATACAGGATGCTCGGGTCTGGTGCACTGGGATGACCCAGAGGGATGGTATGGGGAGGGAGGGGGGGGGGTTCAGGAGAGGGAACATGTGTACACCCGTGGCAGATTCATGTTGATGTATGGCAAAACCAATACAATATTGTAAAGTCATTAGCCTCCAATTAAAATAAATTAAAAAAAAATAAAGTGCATTTGATTATACAATTCATTTGGATGGAAACCATTTTGGAAGATAATTTTTTAAGGAGCAGGAGTCCAGTTTGGGAATTAAAAGAATCATTCAGTTCAGTTCAGTCACTCAGTCGTGTCCGACTCTTTGCGACCCTATGAATCACAGCACGCCAGGCCTTCCTGTGTATCACCAACTCCTGGAGTTCACTCAGACTCACTTCCATCGAGTCAGTGATGCCATCCAGCCATCTCATCCTCTGTCGTCCCCTTCTCCTCCTGCCCCCAATCCCTCCCAGCATCAGAGTCTTTTCCAATGAGTCAACTCTTCGCATGAGGTGGCCAAAGTACTGGAGTTTCATCTTAGCATCATTCCTTCCAAAGAAATCCCAGAGTTGATCTCCTTCAGAATGGACTGGTTGGATCTCCTTGCAGTCCAAGGGACTCTCAAGAGTCTTCTCCAACACCACAGTTCAAAAGCATCAATTCTTCAGCGCTCAGCCTTCTTCACAGTCCAACTCTCACATCCATACATGACCACAGGAAAAACCATAGCCTTGACTAGACGGACCTTAGTCAGCAAAGTAATGTCTCTTTAATTTAAAAGAATCATTAATGATCCTCTATTGTAGTGCTTCTCCAACTTTAACATGGGTATATGTCTCCTAGGGAACTTGCTAGAATTCAGGTCCGGTTTAGCATTTGTTGGGGATGTGGATGAGATTCTGCATTTCTACTTAGGTCCCAGGTGATGCCTAGGCTGCTGATCTGGAATCCACATTTCAGACAGCTTAACTCTGCTGCATTGGGGTTCCACAGAGATTACTGAGATGTAGATAGATGTGTACTCTTCCGTTAGTGGCTTCAGCACTTTGGGCTCAAGAAGTGACCTGAGTCACAGGAACTTCAGGAGAGATGAATCCTGTAGGAAACCTCAGACCTGTCTAGGTTCATAATAAAGTAGGATCAAACGGAAAATCAAATTTAACAATAAATTACATGTTTGCTTTATTATTAGTGTCTTGGACTGGACCTCTTAGTTTCTGAACTTAAATTTAAACTGTACTTAAATTTAAATGGTTACTCAAATAACTATAGGAGGTTCTACTAAGAATAAGCAGGAAAACCATGGTCATCTCAAAGAGTCCATCCAGGAGCATTTGAAAATGAGGCTCATTGAATGAAGTTTTAATTCAGGGATTGTGGAAGATGCAATTAAGGGGGGGTGTGTGTGAGAGAGAGCGAGCTCACTTTAAAAAAAATTAATTAGTCAATGTCTCTGCCACTCACCTCTAATTTATTGCTTTTAATCAGTAATGCACTCAGAATGCAAATGATCTGGCCCATCATGGTGCTGGAGCTGAGTGAAGGCAAGAAGGACTCATCTTGGAGTAAGAATTTCAATTAAGAAAGTTTACCTTTGTGCCCAAAATTTATCTTCCCTTCCCGTCCCTTTCATGTCCTTTCCTTTCCTTCCCTCACTTACTCCCTCCCTCCCTTCCTTCTTTCTTTCTCTCTCTGTCTTTTTGTTCTTTCTCTCTTCTTTCTTATTTGGTTCTTTTATTGTTCTTTTTTTCTTTTTGTTTTCTGAGATGTTAATCAAATTGTTGTCATTTTATTGGTTAAAAAAAAAGCTTTCTACCAAAATATCTAAAAATATGTACAAAATGTGCTGTTGTATTTTAATCTATATCAATAAATAATTTGAATATTACTTTGATTTTTTGTTGTTATTGTTTCAGGGAATTTTCTTTAAGCTTTCAGTTCAGTTCAGTTGCTCAGTCATGCCCGACTCTTTGCAACCCCATGAATTGCAGCACGCCAGGCTTCCCTGTCCATCACCAACTCCTGGAGTCTACCTAAACCCATGTCCATTGAGTCAGTGAGGCCATCCAGCTATCTCATCCTCTGTCGTCCCCTTCTACTCCTGCCCCCAATCCCTCCCAGCATCAGGGTCTTTTCCACTGAGTCAATCTTCACATGAGGTAGCCAAAGTATTAGAGTTTCAGCCTCAGCATCAGTCCTTCCAGTGACCTCCCAAGACTGGTCTCCTTTAGGATAGACTGGTTGGATCTCCTTGTAGTCCAAAGGACTCTCAAGAGTCTTTGCCAACACCACAGTTCAAAAGCATCAATTCTTTGGTGTTCATCTTTCTTCACAGTCCAACTCTCACAACCATACATGACTACTGGAAAAATCATAGTCTTGACTAGATGGACCTTTGTGGACAAAGTAATATCTCTGCTTTTGAATGTGCTATCTAGGTTGGTCATTACTTTCCTTCCAAGGAGTAAGCGTCTTTTAATTTGCTGGCTGCAATCACCATCTGCAGTGATTTTGGAGCCCCAAAAACGTCTGACACTGTTTCCCCATCTATTTCCCATGATAAGCTTTAGACTTCATTTATGGGGGAGAAATAAAGATATCATAATCATAATAGATACCTTAAAAGCAATAATTTACTTTGGGTTTCTTTTGGTGTACTCTCATTCAAGTCCTGAATAAATCCTGACTTTGTGTACTACGAACACAAAAAATAAACAGAGACATAGGACATAAGACCATAAAAACTTTTGGTTCTTTTTAGCAAAGTTATATACTTGCTTTTCTTTGCTCTGACAAATGACGAAGTGAGTTTTTATCTCTGGAACCATCATCTCTTTATGAGATGTAATTACATCCAGTCTGTATGATTGCCCTTTATCTTGATAACCTTTTATTGAGCATTTACTGTGAATCAGAAATCATTCTGAGTATCTAATATGTAAGTATCATATATAAATATGTATGTATGTGTGTGTATATATATATATTAATTTATTTTGTCCCTATACCTTCAAAATTTCTGAAGCAAACATTTTTATCCCTACAGATAGGAGTAAAAATGAGGCTACTGTATGTCAGCAAGGCTACCTCATAGCCTAAGTTATACAGAATAGTAAAACCAGACTTTGAATAAGTGAACTATAACAAGGCTTGAACTTGTAGCCACTATGACAAAGAAGAGTATAAACATTTGATATCTGCCAGGAATTAACTTTGTCCCACAAGTAAAAGATACATTTTGTGAGGATTTGTTCTCTATTTACAAGGCTATTGGAAAGACTACACCCATAGTTCTTCCTTTGCCAGTTATTTATAATAACTGAAATTTAATATCATCTTGAGAGGTAACATTAAACTATGTAAAATCCTTAAGATTAAAAAAATATGCTTTTATTTTATTTCTAATTCTTTTGAGGGAATGAGATTTGAACTATACTGAGTTTTATAGGTATCCTATATATGTTCATGTACATAAAGTTAATTTCCTGTCTCAAGGGTAGCACAGACATAAAAAGGCCAATTATAATTTTATGAATAGGAAATATAAGATCTGGGGCTTCGATTTTCTCTATTGTTGCACTCTAAATAATAGCACTATTTCTAGGAATACTTACATCCGTTCTGACACAGAACAAGTAGGAGCTTTCATTAGAGAAAAATCAAAGCAGATGTAATGTGTATCCCTGTATATTGCAAGTAATTTTAAAATAGATTCCAAACTGGTGTCTTGTTTGGATGACACTCAAAAGACAGTTTGGAAATTGTTTGTCAGACTCTAGAGACTAGGGCACAGATGGAGTTCTGAATTAAGTGACTTTGTATTTTGAGGTTTGAAATGAGATCTAGTCTCAGTCGTATATTTCCATGATTGTGGACTAATTGAATGTGGTAATTGATTATTAAAAGGTTTATAGTCTTAAAATTGTAAGGTTCATAAATAGTAATTTAAATGTTTATGATAAAATTCAAGATGCAAACTTTATCTTCAGATTAATATAAGTAGGCAGAATTGCATAAGCCATATTTCAGTTTTATTGACACCAAAATGTTCTGGATTGGTATATTTTCCATAACATCAAAGAAAATTCCTTGAGATATCAAAAGTTCTCAATTGAATGTATTTAGATTTTTGTGGTTGATCCAAACATGTCATGAATGCTATTTCATTAAACAAATATTCATGTAATGAATACATAATATGCCTACAGTGTGCTAGAGTCTGTTCTTGATATTGGTGGCACAAAACACATCTCTACCTTTGCACATTGCAAATCTTTTAAATATTTATTCTAAGTTCTCAGAAATGCCTTCCTAAGTGGTTAAAGTTTATTGGATCTGGGATGTACTCACATTTCATAGCAATATCCTCTAAACACCTTACCAAAGAGGCTTAGGCAGAAATGGATGAGGTGGGCCAGGCTAGAAGAGGTAGAGGAAGTTTCAGAACATGATTCCAGGCTGTGTTTTTCACCCTTAACAAAAGTATTTGGAGAACTGTAAACTCTAAATTAAGGTAAGGCAGGAAGGAACTTATAAAGACTAATTAATGAACTTTATTTTATTCTGTAAAATGTAGGGAACTACTAAAGGCTTTCAGGAACGGAGTGATCTTTTTCATTAACATAAATGAAAATACATAATATTAGAGCTCCAGTACCATTAAGGTGGAGAATAGAACAGTGTCAAGCCAATGACACTGAGCAGACTAGACATTCGATTTTATCATATATAGAAATAGACCCAATGATGGTCAATTAGTAAAATAGAAGCAGATTAGGTTTCACATTTCTTGGCTGTGCATATTTGTCCGTTCTTTCTTCCTTTCACTGTAATGTTGAAATGTTTTCAGATTTCCCATAAATGAATATAATAAATTATGGAATATTCAATTCATATACTGTTTCTAATGGTAAATAATTCTGTATATCTGGGCTTCCCTTGTGGCTCGGTGGTAAAGAACCCGCCTGCAATACAAAAGATATGAATTTGATCCTTGGGTCAGGAAGATTCCCTGGAGAAGGAAATGACAACCCACACCAATATTCTTGCCTGGAAAATCTCATGGACAGAAGAGCCTGGTGGGCTACAGTCCATGCCATGGGGTCCCAAAGAGTTGGGCATGACTTAGTGACTGAGCACAATTCTGTATATCTATGGAGAAATGCTTATTGTCCACCCCTCCCAGATGCTCTTGTGTATTCTATTTAAGTTACATAGAGGAACAGAGGGAGTAGACATGCACACACAATTCACAAACTAGAAGGTGACAGCTAAATGAAATGGATATTATATATTTTAATTTTCATAAATTCTATTATATTCCATTGTATATATAACTTAAGGGGAGATAACCCTGAAATCATAAAATCAAAATTTTCTTCCATGTCTTAATACACAGGTTAGAATAGAATAAAATATTTTATCCAGATTTTATTTTTATAAAATATATTTACTTATATGTAGGTTGCTGCTGCTACTGCTGCTGCTAAGTCACTTCAGTTAAAAGATTATAATTAACTTATCCTCAGTTGTTTGTGTGTGTTTCCAAAATCTTAAAGTTGATTTGGTAACATATGAGAAAAAGGAATTATATATATTTGACACATCTTTTTTGAAGCATATGTTACATCATTTCAGCCAATTTTATTATTAAAAATCACAGTTTCTGAATCCCAGATGTCATAGTAGGATAACTATGAATATAGCTGACTACAATTAGTTTAATTTTTTTCTAAACAGCTTATTGGTTGTTAGCTGTCATTTAAGAGAAGTAATTATAAGTTCAATTTAAAAATTCTGGTAGCTTTTATTAGTTTCCTATTGCTGCTGTAGCGAATTCCTATAAATTTAGTGGCTTAATGTACGGTGTTACAGTTCTGGGAACCAGAAGTCTGAAATGGGTCTTGTGGGACTGATAAGGAAGTTGATGATGCTTCTGTAGACTCTAGGGAGAGACTACCTTTTCCAGCCTCTAGAGGCTGCCTGCATTCCTTGGCTCCTGACCACATCATTCCAAACTCGTTAACGCTCTTCTTGGATACTCATAAATGCTTGCTCTTCTTTTTCACTGATCAAAACCCATGAGATTACACTGGACTCAGCTAGATAATTCAAGTCAATATTCTAATCTCAGAATCTCTAATTTCAGTCAAGTCTGCAAAGTTCCATGTAGTAGGAACATACTCACATACTCACAAGGAACATACTCACAGGTTTCAAGGAATAGTGTGTAGAATTCTATGGAGGAAAGTGAAAGTCGCTCAGTCATGTCCAACTCTTTGCAACCCCATGGACTATAAAGTCCATGGAATTCTCCAGGCGAGAATACTGGAGTGGATAGCCTTTCCCTTCTCCAGGGTATTTTCCAAACTCAGGAACTGAACCCACATCTCCCCCATTTGCAGGCACATTCTTGACCAGCTAAGCGAGAAGAAGAGAGACCTTTATTCTGTTATTACAGTAGTGTGGTTTTTTTTTTCTTCTATTTTTAGCACTTGTACTACCAAACTTTGTTTGTAAGTTGGGAAAAAAATATTCTTCACCAGATATAATGGAATGATTTTTCCTCCAATATATTTTTTTCTATAACTATATGATATTAGTTTTAATTAATAAAAATTAGTGGTCCCATGCTATGAAAATTAAATTTTAATGACCAATGCATGAATTCGAGCTGCTGTTTTTGCTTCAGTTCAGTTCAGTCATTCAGTCATGTCTGACTGTTTGCAACCCCAGGAACTGCAGCATGCCAGGCTTTGCTGTCCATCACCACCTCCTGGAGCTTGCTCAAACTTATGTTCATGGAGACGATGATGCCATCCAATCATCTTGTCATCTGTCATCCCCTTCTCCTCCTGCCTTCAATCTTTCCCAGCATCAGGATCTTTTCTAATGAGTCAGTTCTTCACATCAGATGACCAAAATATTGGAGCTTCAACATCAGCATCAGTCCTTGCAATGAATATTCAGTACTGATTTCTTTTAGGATTGACTGGTTTGATCTCCTTGTAGTCCAAGGAACTCTCAAAAGTCTTCTGCAACACTACAGTTTAAAAATATCCATTCTTTGGTGCTCAGTTTTCTTTATGGTCCAACTCTCACATCCATACATGAGTACTGCAAAAATCTTAGATTTGACTAGATGGACCTTTGTTGGCAAATTAATGTCTCTGCTTTTTAATATGCTGTCTAGGTTTATTATAGTTTTTCTTCCAAGGAGCAGTCTTGCATCTTTTAATTTCTTATCTGCAGTCTTTTTTTCTTGTCTCTTAATTCCATTACCATAATTTATGTAACTTTTAGGATATAAAATATAGCAATATAATGCATGCTACTTTATTTTTCTAAGATAATGAGTTCATAACCTTATCTCAGCTCAGATGAAGAGGTAATATATCAGTTTAAATCTAATAAAGCAGTCCATAATTTGATTAATCTTACTTATCTAATATAAATTTATGCTTTTGCCATGTGCTCTATTGAGATTCCTGCCTATGACTGACTAAAATTTGACCATCAATTCTTTCCCATTCCTTTCTCTGAGGGTCAATTCCCTTACCTCCTTCACTGAACCTGAGCTAGCTTTGTGACTAGCTTTTTCAAGCAGAATGGAGCAGAAATGATGTCTGGTGTCAAGAGATTCAAGGCTTCTACTTTACTCTTCTTGGATTCCTCACTACATAAAAGAAATACGCCCCAGTTAGAGAAATGTTTCAAATTAGCCAAATTGAAAGAGGCCATATGAAATGACAACAATGTGAAGAAAAAGTTCTTGAAACTTCTAGCCCAAAATAAGCACCATCAGTATGTAACCAGATAAATGATTCCCTCTGCTAGAATCAGAACCCCAAACTTGTCTGTCATGCCTGGATTCCTAAGCTGCAAAATCATGAACAAGTGAAATGGTGGTTGTTTAAGCCTCTGAATTTGGGGGCAGCTTGTTACTTAGCAACAGAAAAGTGATTACATCCCCTCTTTTGTAAATTGCATTTAGTAATTTACTCCAAGCCTTTTGCTTTTCTGTGATGCGTTGAGTGTGTTCCTGTGTGCACAGTCATCCCTGACTCTTTTGTGACTCCATGGACTGTAGCCTGCCAGGCTCCACTGTCCGTGAGATTATACAGGCAAGAATACTGGGGTGGGTTGCCATTTCCTTCTCCAGGGGATCTTTCCAATTCAAGGATTGAACCCGTGTCTCCTGCATCTCCTGCATTGGATTCTTTACTACGGAGCCACTTGGAAATCCTTGATGCATTGACTAGTAGATTTCAAATGTTTCTCGTCTATTTTGTAATATCTGTATGAGGCAGCCTCTCCCAGTGGCATAATGGCTTTTTCTGTCCTTGGATATGTATCTCATCATTGTCTACTGAAAGCTATAATTTAATTTGTCTACTATTGATTCAGAATAATGGTACAATGATTTGCATTTTACTGCTTATTTGGAGTATAAGAGCACACTTAAACAGATTTGAAATGTGAATAGCAAGATTTACAGCTCTGAACAAACTTTGTAGTCTTAAACCTATCAAATGTACTCTTCACATCTAGCCTCTGACATAGTGTTTTATTGGGGTACAGAAAAAAGAAAAATTGCATAGGATAGCTGTCACATTCCTTGCCTACATGTCTGAAACAGCAGGCTAGTCCCATATGAAGGGCTGAAGGTTCAAAGATTCTATTGGAGAGAATGATTGAAATGATTGAACATAATCTATTGACTCCACCCCAGGCTTCTGAGTGTCCATTCTGGTGAGGCATTAAGAACTGAATCTTGGTGAGAGTCCTCTGGAGTGGTCAGAGGACATCAATTGCATTGGTCCAGCAGCTACCTTGGTTGAGGGTCTTTATAGTTTTGTTATTAATAAACTTTGTTTTTAGGGCAGATTCACAATAAACTTGAGCAGAAAGTACAGCAAGTTGCCATATCCCCTGTGCCCACACATTCAATACCTCCCTCACCATCAACATCAGACATCAGAGGGGTACAGTAGTTGAAATTGATGAAACTTCATTGAAAACACTATCTATTCTATCCCTTCACTACAGAGATGGGAGCAAATGTTCAGGCTTTCTATCATCTCAATTAGAAAACCCTTGACTTTTCAATTTTGTGTACTCCTTACGTTTTTCTAACTATCTTACCTCTCTTCATTTTTGCTCATCAGGTACCTTTGAATTTCCTTGCTCCTCTCTCAAAAAAATGTACATTTTATGTAAGAACATTTTACCTTTGGCACCTGTGTTGATTACAGAACTGCATTATACTCCTTCTCTGTCTGGATTTAAGGAGGATTCATGCAAGGATAGAGAAGGCAATGGCAGCCCACTCCAGTACTCTTGCCTGGAGAATCCCATGGATGGAGGAGCCTGGTGGGCTGCAGTCCATGGGGTCGCTAAGAGTCGGACACGACTGAGCTACTTCACTTTCACTTTTCACTTTCATGCATTGGAGAAGGAAATGGAAACCCACTCTAGTATTCTTGCCTGGAGAATCCCAGGGACAGAAGAGCCTGATGGGCTGCCATCTCTGGGGTTGCACAGAGTCAGATACGACTGAAGTGACTTAGCAGCAGCAGCAGCAGCAGCAGCATGCAAGGATTACTTGTTTGGTTATAACTTTTCAGAATATGTTCATATTTATATCATCTTAGATCAACCCTGGGATTTCTTTGGAAGGAATGATGCTAAAGCTGAAGCTCCAGTACTTTGGCCACCTCATGTGAAGAGCTGACTCATGGAAAAGACCCTGATGCTGGGAGGGATTGGGGGCAGGAGAAGAAGGGGACGACCGAGGATGAGATGGCTGGATGGCATCACAGACTCAATGGACGTGAGTCTGAGTGAACTTCGGGAGTTGGTGATGGACAGGGAGGCCTGGCGTGCTACGATTCATGGCGTCGCAAAGAGTCGGACACGACTGAGCAACTGAACTGAACTGAACTGAAAATACCTCAGTGAGAAGACCACAAATAGACTCAATAATGAGGCACATCTGGAGGGTAAATTAGAATTTAAAGTCGTAGCAGAAAGATCAGGAATGCTATTACTACTTTGCTATAAGAAAGAAAATAAATACCAGTACAAATCCAGTTGTCCAAAAGCACTCATCATTTATGAGTTAAAGACACTTATATAGACATCTCTCTCTGAACACATATTTTCTAGTGTTTTACATAAAACGGCATATACTGTATATGTTTTTGCTTGTAACCTCCTTTGTTCACTCAAAAGTATACGATTGAGGCTTTTTCATGTCAAAGTGTAATAGCATGTATAATTAATTTAATTTATAAAGGTGCATTTTCATTTATTTAGCCATGATTGATATATAAGATGTTTAAGTAATAATATTTAGATAGAAATCTTCTTAACTATAAGTTTGTTTACTACTGCTGCTGCTGCTAAGTCGCTTCAGTCGTGTCCAACTCTGTGCGACCCCATAGACGGCAGCTCACCAGACTCCCCCATCCCTGGGATTCTCCAGGCAAGAACACTGGAGTGGGTTGCCATTTCCTTCTCCAATGCATGAAAGTGAAAAGTGAAAGTGAAGTCGCTCAGTCATGTCTGACTCTTCGCGACCCCGTGGACTGCAGCCCACCAGGCTCTTCCGTCCATGGGATTTTCCAGGCAAGAGTACTGGAGTTGGGTGTCATTGCCTTCTCCATGTTTACTACTGAAATATATATAAATTACATTCCCTTAGTAGTAAGACTCACTTTCACACAAAGTAATAAAGATTTATTTAAATAAAGTTCATTAAGTTGCCCACTTTATACATGGGAATTTTTAATATTTATCTTGAATTTTATTATTCTTCTTATTATAATATAGATATTTAATATTGATATAGGTAGATAACAAAATAGAGAAAGAAGTAATTTCATGTGATTTTTCAGATCTAAATTATATTCCCCAATTTTTTTATGTATTGCCCTTTAGAAAAATCAAAGCCTTTCTCAAAGTGAAAGTGAAAGTGAAGTCGCTTAGTCGTGTCCGACTCTTTGCGACCCCGTGGACTGTAGCCCACCAGGCTCTTCTGTCCATGGGATTCTCCAGGCAAGAATACTGGAGTGGGTTGCCATTTCCTTCTCCAGGGAAATCTTCCCAACCCAGGGATCGAACCTAGGTCTCCTGCATTGCAGGCAGACACTTTAACCTCTGAGCCACCAGGGAAGCCCCTAGGCCTTTCTCAAGGATGCCTGTAATAGTAAAGGAAGAGAAAATGAATATATTTTATGTAAATGTAAATACATGAATTTTTTTGTTCAAATGTAGTTATTGTGAAAGGAGTAAGTGTCTTTTATGTTGAATCTAATTCATTCTATCATTGATATTTAAAATAAATGCTATAATATTTTTATTTATCCTAAAATCATTTCATTTCTTTATCCTCATATACAGTATAAGGAATGATGATTTTTTTCTTCATTTGGTTCTTCCACTTATTTGCTTTTTGCCACTTGATGATCTAAAAGAAAACTCAGAGGGAAAAATATGTCAGCATTCTTCTGAAACTTCTTTGACTATAAATTAATTTGGTTTCTTATCAAGAGGAGAAAAGATGTATTTAACAGAATTCCCAAAGTCTCTTTGTTACTTGATAACACACAAAAAGAAATATATGTATCCACATAGTTTGCTCAGATGGCTGGGAAGGAGTTATCTAGGATGGCAGATTTATACAGATCTAGTGTGTGAATCAACAGAAGGCACAGCACATCATCTCATAAAAAGCAATGAGTAATTACACACAATGCATGTCAATTTGCCATTGTCAATTTTAAAGTGAATTACATTTGAGAACAGAAATTATTAAAGAAAGCAGAAAAACTATTGTATCATTGTCTCCATAGAGTCTAAATTATCACCAACCCTACTTAATTATTCAGTATGTTTTAAAAATCTTTAAAAGGAAATCAATCATGTTTAGCTCATTCATTGCAATTATTTGTCAGCAGTAGAAACAAACCACAAACTCTCAGTTAATTGTGTTTAAATTCTAAGACATTGTTCAGACCTACTGCAAAGCATAAAAGACATATCAGTTTCTCAGGGCTTGGAATAGGGTGAAATTGTATAGGTCCCTCTCTGTAACCACGCTACTCTTCAGATAATGCATAGCGCTTTCATCAATAGAAAATGGCAGACCCATGGCTTTGGGAATGTGATTTCTCTTGGAAATGGATGATAAATCACAATTATATAAACTAAGGAAAGACATAACCTACCTATAGCCTTCATAATAATGATCATGGCAACAGGAACCTATTGCATTTGCAAGATTAGAACTAACAGGTTTTGCAAAGAGTGCAATAAATCAATTTTGAAAATACCAAGTCAAATCAGGTGTGCTAAGCTATTAACTAGTATTTGGCTTACAACACAACCAGAAATTAAGTTATAGAATTTGTTTTAGACACTTCGTTTGCAAAGTACATAAATGCTAAAAGGTATGGCACATTTCCACATGCATCTTCTGCACTCCTAGGAAAGAGAAGTTCAAACCACAATGTAAAATATTTTAAGAGCAATAAGTCAATTCATATAAATTAAGTTTTAAAAGTTAATAATCAATCCTGTAAGTGATGGTGATTTTGATACAATCTAGAAATGTTAGCTAAAGCATATACAATTAAAGGCGGAGAAGCCAATGGCACTCCCCTCCAGTACTCTTGCCTGGAAAATCCCACGGACAAAGGAGCCTGGTGGGCTACTGTCTATCACTGAAGCAACTTAGCAGCAGCAGCAGCGTACAATTAAAGGATAGCAATGCAAAATGCTCTGCTATAAAAACTAACTCTACCAAGGGACAGACATACCTTCTTGGGAAATAGGACATTTTTCCTGTGTCAGTGAAAAACTTTTTTTTTTTTCTCTGAAGTCCCCATTTCCCATAGCTGCCCCTGAGGATCCATTACTTAAAATACAAGAATAAGCCAACAAATCAGGCTATGGGCACCATCCACTTTTACTACTTTTAATTTATTTTCATGCTAGATATGTTACAAAATATTTTATTACAGAGAAAAGTTCTTCCAAACCAGCAAAAATATAATACTCTAGACAACAAGATCTTTTCTATTTTTAATATTCATTCTATTTTGCCAGGAATGGCAGGAATTTATCAACCTATTTAGCACGTTTTCAAGTTTGATATTTGTGAAACCATGCTTCATTTCTCATGTTGAGTATTTTTTCTTCTTTCCATTGTTTCTTATCTCTAAAAGATAATGTAATGATGTCATGGGCTTCTATGGGAAACATGGGTTCAGTCCCTGAGTTGAGAAGATCATCTGGAGAAGGAAATGGCAAGCCACTTCAGTACTTTTGCCTGGGAAATCCCAGAAACATAGGAGCCTGAGAGACTGTAGCCTGGTGGGCTACAGTCCATTAAGTCACAAAGAATCAAACATGACTTAGTGACTAAAAAACCACAATGATGTTGTACAAAGATGAATGTTAAGATGATTCAGAAAGGAACACTTTTGAATGTTTTTTGTTTATTGATGGGGGTTTATACCCCTGCCATTCTTTATGGTTTTTTTGTTTGTTTGTTTTTACCGTATCTGTTAACATCTGTTAACTAGATAACTGTTGCTAAAGTGGTAGATTTTCCCTTATTAGATGTATTTATATAGCACTAAAAAAAAAAAAAAAAATGGAGAAAGCAATGGCACCTCACTCCAGTACACTTGCCTGGCAAATCCCATGGACAGAGGAGCCTGGTAGGCTGCAGTCCATGGGTCGCTGGGAGTCAGACACGATTGAGCGACTTCACTTTGACTTTTCACTTTCATGCATTGGAGAAGGAAATGGGAAACCATCCAGTGTTCTTGCCTGGAGAATCCCAGGGATGAGGGAGCCTGGTGGGCTGCCATCTCTGGGGTCGCAGAGTCGGACACGGCTGAAGCGACTTAGCAGCAGCAGCAGCAGATGAAAGATGATGTCTCTGCTCATCTGCATTGGTTTATTCCATATCCAATTTTTACATTTTGTTTCTTATACATAAATTATAAAAGTAAATCAGAGTGTTTCATTTATACACTATTGACTATTAAGAGATGTTGTCATTTTTTGTGGTGATAGTGATTTAGTCGCTAAGTTGTATCAGGCTCCCAGGCTCCTCTGTCCATGGGATTTTCCAGGTAAAATGCTGAAGTGGGTTGCCATTTCTGTCTCCAGGAGATCTTCCCAACTCAGGAATCTAACCTGGGTCTCCTGCAATGCAGGTGGATTCTTTACCAACTGAGCTACTATGTCATTTTTTAGTATGGTAACAACCAAATTCACCTAATTCCACAAAATACTTACTATAGAAAACTTCAATTTTATTTCAGTCAAAATCTTAGCACTTAAGATATCTCCCGTTAATCTGACGTGCCTGTGTGCACATGATTTGCATATCCATACTGGTGCAAATTTGTGGATGAGTTTTGTTTTGTAAAATACTATAATGAACTTTTGAGTCTGGTGAATAATGTGGGTTATCAAGTTGCACTTTTGTGGTAAAATAATAATCCTCAAATTCTATATTGGTTTATGATCTGATTCTGATGGAGTATTGCAAGGAGAATTGAAATATTTTATTTTATTCTTTGTAGTTGAAATATAATTGATGTGTAATAAAATCTTAAATGTACAGTTTGATGATGTTCAGTTGCATCTGACTCTTTGCGACCACATGAACTACAGCACACCAGGCCTCCCTGTCTTTCACCATCTCCCAGAGTTCACTCAAACTCACGTCCATTGAGTCGGTGATGCCATCCAGCCATCTCATCCTCTGTCATCCTCTTCTCCTGTTGCCTTCAATCTTTCCCAGCATCAGGGTCTCTTCCAATGAGTAGTTCTTCATATCAGGTGGCCAGAGTATTAGAGCTTCAACTTGAGCATCAGTCCTTCCAATAAATGTTCAGGGTTGATTTCCTTTAGGATTATCTGGTTTGACTTCCTTGAAGTCCAAGGGACTCTCAAGAGTCTTCTCCAACACCACAGTTCAAAAGCATCAATTCTTCAGCTCTCAGCTTTCTTTATAGTCCAACTATCACATACATACATGACTACTGGAAAAACCATAGCTTTGACTAGATGGACCTTTGATGGCAAAGTAATGTCTCTGCTATTTAATATGCTGTCTAGGTTGGTCACAGCTTTTCTTCCAAGGAGCAAGCATCTTTTAATTTCAAGGCTGTAGTCACCATCTGCATTGATTTTGGACCCCAAGAAAATAGTCTGTCACTGTTTCCACTGTTTCCCCATCTATTTGCCATGGAGTGATGAGAACACATGCCATCTTAGTTTTCTGAATGTTGAGTTTTAAGCCAGCTTTTTTGCTCTCTTCTTTCACCTTCATCAAGAGGCTCTTTAGTTCTTCACTTTCTGCCATAAGGGTGGTGTCATCTGCATATCTGAGGTTTTTGATATTTCTCCTGGCAATCTTGATTCTAGCTTGTGTTTCTTCTAGCCCAGCATTTCTCATGATGTACTCTGCATATAAGTTAAATAAGAAGGGTGACAATATACAGCCTTGACATACTCCTTTCCCAATTTGGAATAAGTCCATTGTTCCATGTCTGGTTCTGACTTTTGATTCTTGACTGGCATACAGGTTTCTCAGGAGTCAGGTAAGGTAGTCTGGTATTCCCATCTCTTTAAGAATTTTCCACAGATTGTTGTGATCCATCCATACAGTCAAAGGCTTTAGCATAGTCAATTAATCAGAAGTAGATATTTTTCTGAAATTCTTTTGCTTTTTTATGACCCAATGTATGCTGCAATTTGATCTCTGGTTCCTCTGCCTTTTCTAAATCCAGCTTAAACATCTGGAATTTCTTGGTTCATGTAATGTTGAAGCCTAGCTTGGAGAATTTGAGCATTACTTTGCTAGTGTGTGAGATGAGTGCAATTGTGCAGTAGTTTGAGCATTCTTTGGCATTGCCTTTCTTTGGGATTGGAATGAAAGTTGACCTTTTCCAGTCCTGTGGTCACTGCTGAGTTTTCCAAATTTGATGGCATATTGAGTGCAGCACTTTCACAGCATCATATTTTAGAATTTGAAATAGTTCATCTGGAATACCATCACCTCCACTAGCTTTTTTCGTAGTGATGCTTCAGTTTGATGAGTTTTTGCAAATGCTCAAACTATTACCGCACTTCCTTCATCATTCATTTATCAAACTGAGCACCAAGTGTGAACCCATAATTGCTAAAAATACAGTTATGAATTAAATCAAATCACCACCCTAGAGGTATGGAGAGGAAGGCAAAGAAAAGTGATTTGTCATGAAGTGGTAAAAAAATCTTTAAACATTCACAGGAAGGAGAAATAGCAAAAGGGTGATCAGTTCCTCTTGGGAAAGAGCAGATCCAGCAAGACTGACTATAGGAGAAAATAATTTTGCCCTGCTGCTAAGTCACTTCAGTCATGTCCGGCTCTGTGTGATCCCATAGATGGCAGCCCACCAGGCTCCCCCATCCCTGAGATTCTCCAGGCAAGAACATTGGAATGGGTTGCCATTTCCTTCTCCAATGCATGAAAGTGAAAAGTCAAAGTGAAATCGCTCAGTTGTGTCCGACCCTCAGCGACCCCATAGACTGCAGCCTACCAGGTTCCTCCGTCCGTGGGATTTTCCAGGCAAGAGTACTGGAGTGGGATGCCATTGACTCTACCTTAACACTTCATGGATTGTCATGAGAAGTGAGGTTCATTTAAAAAGGAAACACTGAATTTGCATTGCAACTCAGGTTCTAGCAACCAAGTTTTAAATATTCTAGTTTGGTTTGTGAATGAATGTCATAAAATCAAGTCCAATATCAGGAGATTCACTGTCATCCCCAAAGCAGTTGGGTTTACATAGTTTTTAATAATCACCTTCTCTTAAATTATGTTCATGTAATGCTCATTTGCTCAGTCATGTCCAACTCTTTGTGACCCCATGTACTACAGCCTGTCAGGTTCCTCTGTCCCTAGAATTCTCCAGGCAAGAATACTGGATTGGGTTGCCATTTCCTACTTTAGGGGATCTTCATGACCCTGAGTCTCTTGTGTCTCATGCATTGGCAGGGGTGTTCTTTACCACTAGGTCTAATTATATTCCCAAATTATATTCCATAGTTAACTTAAATTGTCATGTTAAAGGGTTTTTTTTTTTTAATTAAAATATCAAAGTTTGCTAAATTCCATTCAGTTCAGTTCAGTTGCTCGGTCGTGTCTGACTCTTTGCAACCCCATGGACTACAGCACGCCAGGATTCCCTGTCTATCACCAACTCCCTGAGCTTACTCATACTAGTGTTCATCAAGTCAGTGATGCCATCCAACCATCTCATCTTCTGTCATCTCCTTCCCCTCCTGCCTTCAATCTTTCCTAGCATCAGGGTCTTTTCCAATGAGTCAGTTGTTTGCATCTGGTGGGCAAAGTATTGGAGTTTCAGCTTCATCATTAGTCCTTCCAATGAATATTCAGGACTGATTTCCTTTATGGTAATAGATAAAAATGAGAGCAAATTTTCTGAGAATAGATTTCCTTATTATTGATGGATGAAAGATGTCTTATTACTCCTAACATGTTTGAGTCTGAGGAAAATATATTGAAAAATAAACTGAGAGTTCTGAAAATTTACTCTGCAGCAAAAAAATTAATTTTCAAATAAATAAGTTTGAAGTGCTTGCAGTTGAAATTTAAAGGTGGTCTCAAAATAGAAACAGATTGTTCTCTTTTGTTGTATTAGAATGAGACATTAAGAGGAGTTTTTCTGATAAATAGTTAAAAATCTTACATAAAGGAGATATTACATAAAGGAGTTTTAGTTCCCATAAAGATTAGCAGAAAGAGATTAATGGAAAAGAGTTCATGTAGATTACTAATGAGAAGTAATGTTCTCAGAATTTTATATGTTAATAAATGGCTCTTGACCTCTATAGCTTATTATTTACCTGAAAGTTATTAAAATATTAATTATTTAAGAGTGACACTCTTTCAAAATTGTGATTTTTTTTAGATGTATAATTAAATGGCCAAACTTTATTGAGAACTGCCATTTTTAAATCTGAAGAAGCATGCTCCAGCTTCGGAGTAAATTTAGCAAAGATTATTGGAACTTGATGGCTCAACCTTCAAATTATAGGCACGGATAGAAGCTTAACAAAAATACATCAAAGTTGGAACAAAATAAATAGTGCTATTTTGTAACTATGCATGTTCACTGATGCCATTTTGCACTTGTGATATGTTAGGCTATTAGTAGGAAAGTTGTAGGAGAGCCTGAGGTCATTTCTCACTCTAAATAGTGTTTTTCAACCATGACTGCACATTGGAACCACCTGGGAGTTTTAAAAATTACTGATGTCAAGGTTCTACCCCTAGAGTTTTTCATGTAATTGGTCTGAGGTACAGGCTGGACTTCAGGACTGTGCAGCCAAGGTTAAACTAACTGTTCTAAAGAAACTTGAAATATGAGAAGCTTGAAGATTTTAAAGGAGACCCCAGAGACAACTGTGTTGCAGAAATTATGGCAAAATAAGTATTGTACATTAATCCAAGATGAACACAGAAGTGTCAAGTAGGGAAGATACCCAGAGAAGGGTTGCTTCAATTATGTGCAAGTGTTTATCATAGATTGAAAAGAGTATATTCAGAAAACATCTTATGAGAACAACCAGCAACACAATTCTCAATAAAACCAATTGTGTAAATAATAATTTGATTCACAAAATTTTGAAGATGAAGGGAAGTGATGTTTTTAAATATCAGAACAACACTCTGAGAACACCTGAAAGTTCAATTAAATTATAACAATAAATTTCTGATATGTGGAGGGGTCAGTGGTTTGCTTTTGCCTTATTTTTTAAAAATATATTAATCAAATAGTTATGCCCAAATCATCTTAGAAATAGTCTCTAATCTCCACAAAAGTAAATGAGACCACTAAACATTTATCACCATTTTTGTGGAGCCCATAAAAAATTACTTTCAAGGGACTTAAGTGAAATTATTTCCCTGATGGCAGGAGCTGGGTATTGGTGAAGATGTGTCCTTTGTGGGTAAGGAGAAGAGTATAAGTGGATAGAAAAATAGTAAAGAAATAATTCGCTTAAAAAAAAACTAAATTCCATGTTTAGCAAAGTTAATGAGCCCCTAAATTCCTAAAGCTGAATATTAGTGTGTAAATGAGTATTCCAAACCAAGAGAGACTAATATTTGTGGATGCTAAACAAAAAACCAAATTTTTCCCCACCATCTATATCTCCTAGGTTTAAATCAAACAGATGTTTTGGCTCTTAAAATTCCCCAGTAAGTTCTGCTTTTCTGATAATGTCATTACTGGTGGATTACTTTTTGAAAAATCATTCATCCGGAAAAATTTGAATTTACATTTTCAAAATTGTATGTTGGATTAATTCAGCAGTTTTGTTTTGTTTTGTTTAATTTGGCTTGTGTTTCCAGTTAACTAGCTTGACTACTGATACATAAACATTGAAAAATATTTGTTGAAAGTACAAAGTATCGACTGACTTTTGAGGGTACTAGCGTAAATTCAGTTACTTTTAAAACATCTTAAAAAGTAACTGAGTTTAGTAACCATCATATAGTTATTGTCCTTCAAATAATCCTGATAGCGTGAATTATTTGAAGGACTATAACTATATGATGGTTTCAGATAATGGTAACTGAATATGCAAATGTTGAAAAGATAAGACTTTTTCTTTTTTTAAATATAAATCTATTTATTTTAATTGGAGGTTAATTACTTTACAATATTGTATTGGTTTTGCCACACATCAACATGAATCTACCACAGGTATACACGTGTTCCCCATCCTGAACCCCCCTCCCTCCTCCCTCCATGTACCATCTCTCTGGGTCATCCCAGTGCACCAACCCCAAGCATCCAGGATCATGCATCGAACCTGGACTGGCGATTCATTTCATATTTGATATTATACATGTTTTAATCCATTCTCCCAAATCATCCTACCCTCTCCCTCAGAATCCAAAAGACTGTTCTACACATCTGTATCTCTTTTGCTGTCTCGCATACAGGGTTATCGTTACCATCTTTCTAAATTCCATGTATATGCGTTAGTATACTGTACTGGTGTTTTTCTTTCTGGCTTACTTCACTCTGTATAATCGGCTCCAGTTTCATCCACCTCATTAGAACTGATTCAAATGTATTCTTTTTAATGGTTGAGTAACACTCCATTGTGTGTACGTACCACAGCTTTCTTATCCATTCATCTGCTGATGGACATCTAGGTTGCTTCCATGTCCTGGCTATTATAAACAGTGCTGCGATGAACATTGCGGTACACGTGTCTCTTTCAATTCTGGTGTCCTCGGTGTGTATGCCCAGCAGTGGGATTGCTGGGTCATAGTTCAGTTCAGTTCAGTTCAGTCGCTCAGTCATGTCCGACTCTTTGCGACCTCATGAGTCACAGCATGCCAGGCCTCCCTATCCATCACCGTCTCCTGGAGTTCACTCAGACTCACATCCATCGAGTCCGTGATATGATCCAGCCATCTCATCCTCTGTCGTCCCCTTCTTCTCCTGCCCCCAATCCCTCCCAGCATCAGAGTCTTTTCCAATGAGTCAACTCTTCTCATGAGGTGGCCAAAGTACTGGAGCTTCAGCTTTAGCATCATTCCTTCCAAAGAAATCCCAGGGTTGATCTCCTTCAGAATGGACTGGTTGGATCTCCTTGCAGTCCAAGGGACTCTCAAGAGTCTTCTCCAACACCACAGTTCAAAACCATCAATTCTTCAGCACTCAGCCTTCTTCACCGTCCAACTCTCACATCCATACATGACCACAGGAAAAACCATGGCCTTGATTAGACGGACCTTAGTCAGCAAAGTAATGTCTCTGCTTTTGAATATACTATCTAGGTTGGTCATAACTTTTCTTCCAAGGAGTAAGCCTCTTTTAATTTCATGGCTGCAGTCACCATCTGTAGTGATTTTGGAGCCCAGGAAAAAAAGTCTGACACTGTTTCTACTGTTTCCCCATCTATTTCTCATGAAGTGATGGGACCAGATGCCATGATTGTCGTTTTCTGAATGTTGAGCTTTAAGCCAACTTTTTCACTCTCCTCTTTCACTTTCATCAAGATGCTTTTTAGTTCCTCTTCCCTTTCTGCCATAAGGGTGGTGTCATCTGCATATCTGAGGTTATTGATATTTTTCCCAGCAATCTTGATTCCAGCTTCTGTTTCTTCCAGTCCAGCGTTTCTCATGATGTACTCTGCATAGAAGTTAAATAAGCAGGGTGACAATATACAGCCTTGACGTACTCCTTTTCCTATTTGGAACTAGTCTGTTGTTCCATGTCCATTTCTAACTGTTGCTTCCTGACCTGCATACAGATTTCTCAAGAGGCAGGTCAGGTGGTCTGGTATTCTCGTCTGTTTCAGAATTTTCCACAGCTTATTGTGATCCACACAGTCAAAGGCTTTGGCATAGTCAATAAAGCAGAAATAGATAAGGCAGTTCTATTTCCAGTTTTTGGAGGAATCTCCACACTGTTCTCCATAGTGACTGTACTAGTTTGCATTCCCACCAACAGTGTAAGAGGGTTCCCTTTTCTTCACACCCTCTCCAGCATTTATTGCTTGATAGCAGCCATTCTGACTGGTGTGAAATGGTGCCTCATTGTGGTTTTGATTTGCATTTCTCTGATAATGAGTGATGTTGAGCATCTTTTCATGTGTTTGTTAGCCATCCATATGTCTTCTTTGGCGAAATGTGTATTTAGTTCTTTGGCCCATTTTTTGATTTGGTCATTTATTTTTCTGGAATTGAGCTGCAGGAGTTGCTTGTATATTTTTGAGATTAGTTGTCAGTTGCTTCATTTGCTATTATTTTCTCCCATTCCGAAGGCTGTCTTTTCACCTTGCTTATAGTTTCCTTTGTTGTGCAGAAGCCGTTAAGTTTAATTAGGTCCCATTTGTTTATTTTTGCTTTTATTTCCAGTATTCTGGGAGGTAGGTCATAGAAGATCTGTTGTGATTTATGTCAGAGAGTGTTTTGCCTATGTTTTCCTCTAGGAGTTTTATAGTTTCTGGCCTTATGTTTAGATCTTTAATCCATTTTGAGTTTATTTTTGTGTATGGTGTTAGAAAGTGTTCTAGTTTCATTCTTTCACAAGTGGTTGACCAGTTATTCCAGCACCACTTGTTAAAGAGATTGTCTTTTCTTCATTGTATATTCTTGCCTCCTTTGTCAAAGATAAGGTGTCCATATGTGCATGGATTTATCTCTGGGCTTTCTATTTTGTTCCATTGATGTATATTTCTGTCTTTGTGCCAGTACCATACTGTCTTGATGACTGTGGCTTTGTAGTAGATCCTGAAGTCAGGCAGGTTGATTCCTCCAGTTCCATTCTTCTTTCTCAAGATTGCTTTCGCTATTTGAGGTTTTTTTTTTGTATTTCCATACAAATTGTGGAATTATTTGTTCTAGCTCTGTGAAAAATATCATTGGTAGCTTGATAGGGAGATTTTTTTTAATATGGGCTGCTGAGTTTGAAGTTTAAGTACTAGGGGATAAATTTACAAAACACTCTTACTGGAAGATTAAATTTTTCCTTTTGGTGGGAAATTTTTATGGAACATATACAAATTGAAAAAGAGAAGCAGAAGCTTAGGGAGGAAACTTGTCTAGGTAAACTTGGGTAGTTTTAGATCTAGAAGAGACAGGATATTCATGGACTTGAAAATAGGAAGCTACTCTGTAATGTTAGAGGACAAGGGCTGCCATATGCTAATTGAATTCTATGCTATGCTAATCACTCCATCTCTGAGCAGATCCTATAAAATGATTTGTAAATATTTACATGAATGTTAGATGATGGAATCAGCATGACATGTGACTCAATGTGAAAATAGTGAAAAGGAGGAAATAGGAAACAAGGTTGATGATGGACCCAGATTAGGGTAACAGTAGGTTTTGATAAAACAAGTCTGGGGAGAGAAACAAAAGAGGAAGAAGGGATCAAGGGAGCACAGAGAAGTCCAAAGCTCCTACACAAGCACTATTCACCCAGGATATCAACTGGCTTCCTAGCCCCACATAAGAGCAGCTCATCCAGAGTAGACTGGAGTTTTCCAGAGTGAGGGGCGCCAGCTCTTCATGCTCCATTTCCCTAATTCCTGGTCCGAAGGAATGAGAGGAAAATGAGCTCCTCTACTGAGAGAAGGCAGGCCAATTCTAAGCAAATATTAGTATTATCTTTCAAATTTCTCATTTTCACAAATGTTGACTAATCAAGTTGAGAAAATAAAATGAAAACAAGCATACTTGGTTTGACTGGCACGTGATATAATCTCTTTCAAGGACAGGGTGCTTTAACAGGCAAATGAATCCTGGTAGACATGGAAGAACTTGCTCCTAATCCAAAATAAACAAGATGTGTTTTAGTGGAAAATGGCAAATACATCAAAAGGGTAACTTGACAGCAAGTGTACAGAATACTGTAAAAATGTTTCCTTCTTACTTTACATGCATGTGTAATTCCTGCTTGAATGCAAGAAGACTAAATACCAGCTTTATTTAATAAACTTTGTGTCAACTTCTGTATAAATTTTTTTTTCTTTTGAGGTGAGAGGAGCAGAAAGAGGAGAACATTAATTCCAGATGGCTTTAAGCAAATGTTAGAAAGGTGAACATTCATAGGCTTCCAAATATCTGTTGGCTAGTTGACATTTACAAACACTGTATAGGTAAGCTTTCTCCTTAAGCTGTATTAAGGTTCTGGCAGTGAGTAAAGGATGTGTGAAATGAAATATGCCATTCAAATATAGCAAAGAAAGAAAATTTGTAACCACTATTGGGAGGAAATCACGAAAACCAAATCTCTATGTTATTTAATATGTTCTACTAAGGTACTGCAGAAAGTTTAACTATACTCAGCTATTCAAAATATTTCCAACTTTTACTTCCATTTTGTTGAGAGGCAAGTTGTCTGTTTAAATGAGGAAGCACTATGTTTTAAATTCCTGAGCATACTTAATAAGACCAGAAGACAGTATTAATAAGAAGGATAGATTTATAAGGATTGCTTAAACATGCAAGCTGATAAGCTACTAACTGTAATTCTTTAATTCTGGTATGTTTGCACCATCCAGCTGTATGAAAACAAAATGTATATTTCCAAGCTGTATGTTTCAGGAACAGAAGAAATCCATCATAGCAAATGTGAAATTCCCAAATAGTATGCAAAAATATGTCAATCATTGCTTTAATCTAACGTGAGAGCTGGCGGTAACAACTCCAGGCAGCATATATAGATGATTGTGAATGTTTATCCATACACAGATATCATAAGAGAGATGTGAAAACAGGCCAATAATTTTAGGGTTCCTGAATACTGTTTATTAAGTTCTATTCTCTAAATTAAAAAATAATATCCAAAATATCATGCCTACTATAATTGACATCTATTTCTGTCTCACTTGTGGATATATATCATTATCATTAATAAAATGACTTGAAAATTGTTGAAATTTTCCAGAACATATTTTAAAAAAAAGTTTTCAAATTAATTTAATGAAGCTGACAAAATGTTGATCATAAACAATAACAAAATATATTTTTTTAAATTTCATTTTCTAATTGGTTATTCCTGGTATAAGGAAATAAAAGCTTTTCATATGTTGATATTCTATTGAATAATCTTGTTGGCTACATTTACTTACTAGTTCTAATATTTAAAATTTTCTACATATACAGTAATACCATTTGCAAATATGACCAGTGTATTTCTTTTTTCCCAATACTTGGGCACTTTTTATTCCTCTTATTGAACTGGCTGGGGAGTCTTCTTGTTTCTGATCTCAGAAGAAAAGTTTTCAATATATTCTTATTAATTATCTTATTTTCTGTAGGTTTCTATGGCTCCCCATAATCAGCTTTTAAAATTGTGTTATAGTCCTTGTTTAGGCATCTTAAAACTCATATAATTTTCTGCATCCTTTGATGTAATAAGAATTTTTCTTTCAAATAGTTCTTGTAATGAATTACATCAGTTGATTTTATGATAGTAGAACAATTCTGCAATTTATTGGAAAAACCTAAGTTGTTTTTCATTTTTAATAGTTTTTATAGAGCTGTAATTCACATACCATAAAATTCACCCTTTAAAAGTGTACAATTCAGTGATTAGTATATTCAAAAAGTTGTGTAATAATCACCAAACAAATTTTCACTCCCTTCCCCAACTCTTGACAATGATTAATTTACTTTCTATCCTTATTTGCTATTTCTGGATATTTCATATAAGTAGAATCATATACAGCCTTTGGTGTTTGGCATTATTCACGTCCTAATGTGCTGGTAGTTCACCTTTTTTATGACTGATAAAAAGTAAACATACAAATTTTTGTTTATCCATTCGCCAACTGGTGGACATTTGTATTGTTTCCACTTTTTGGCTATTAAGTATGATGGTACTATCATTACGCAACTCAGATTTTTCTGCTCTCCACTTGAAAGCCAATATCTGAGAGACAAATGTTGGTAGGAAAGGAAAGATTGCTTTACTCAAGAGTAAGAACCAACTCTTAACTGTTGACTCAGGGAACAAGAGCTTTTTGAAGGGGAGTTTCAGGGGTGCACAAGTGGTAGGTGGGCCTATGTATAGAATAGCAGTTAGTTCCGACTATCATTTTGAAGTTAGTCACGTGGTCTGATCGCCACCATCTTGATTGTTTTAAGTCAGTTAATCTTCAGTTCCAGAGTCAGTTTGTTCCCCTTTCCTTGAAGCCAAGATAGAGCAGCTTATGCATGGCTACAGTCTGGTCATCATGTAATCAACTTTTTCTACCAATGGGGGTTTCAGTATCTGCAAGTTGGTTTAAAACATATGGCTCAGAATACAATTTATGGCTATATTATTATTATTATTTTGGTTTCCTTGAAAGTTTTTCTTTCTTTTTGCATTTTTCACTTCTCTGATTAAACTTACTTGGTTAAGGTTTTTTCTACAAAAAAGAAGCAGGCGGAGGGCATAGGCTAGGGAAGATGAGAGTTTCTGTGCTGGGAAGGCCTTATAGGGTCCTTCTTAGTTATACTATGAATATTTGTGGACAGTTTCGGTAATCATATGGCTTCAGTTCTCTTGGATATATGCTTAAGAGATAAAATTGCTAGAAAGTGAAGTCATTCAGTCGTGTCCCGCATCGTAGGCAGATGTTTTACCATTTGAGCCACCAGGGAAGATTGCTAAGGCATTTGATAATTCTGGGTTTAAATTTGGTGAAGAAATGGAACTCTGTTTCCCCAAGTGGCTGTACCATTTTCTACTTGCTACAGACATCTTTGAGGGATTGTTTCCACATGCACACTCTTGCTTGTTCTTTTCCATCATTTGATCATAATCATCCTGCCAAGTGTAAAATCGTTTCTCATTGTAGTTTTGATTTGCATTTCACTAGTGACCAGTAATGTTGAGCATCCATTCATGTGCTGCTTGCCCATCTTTGTATCTTTTTTTGAGAAGTAATTGTACACATTTTGCATTTCTAATTGTTAGGTTGTAAGTTATTTACATATTCTGAATGCAAGTCCTTTATGAGATGTATGATTTGTAAAAATCACTTCCCATTTATAGATTTCTTTTCGTTTTACTGTTTCAGTTCAATTCAGTCACTCAATCATGTCTGACTCTTTGCAACCCCATAGACTACAGCACACCAGGCTTCCCTGTCCATCACCAACTCCCAGAGTTTCTTCAAACTCATGTCCATTGAGTCGATGATGCCATCCAACCATGTCATCCTCTGTCATCCCCTTCTCCTCCTGTCTTCACTCCTTCCCATCATCAGGGCCTTTTCAAATAAGTCAGTTCTTTGCATCAGGAGGCCAAAGTTTTGGAGTTTCAGCTTCAATATCATACCTTCCAATGAACATTCAGGGCTGATTTCCTTTAGGATGGACTGGATGGATCTCCCTGAAGTCCAAGGGACTCTCAAGAGTCTTCTCCACCACCACAGTTCAAAAGCATCAATTCTTTGGTGCTTAGCTCTCTTTATAGTCCAACTCTCAGATCCATACATGACTACTGGAAAGACCATGGCTTTGACTAGAGGGACTTTTCATTGGCAAAGCAATGTTCTGCTTTTTCATATGCCATCTGAGTTGGTCATAGCGTTTCTTCCAAGGAGCAAGCATCTTTTAATTTCATGGCTGCAGTACCACCTGCAGTGACTTTGGAGCCCCCCCAAATAAAGTCGGTCACTGTTTCCACTGTTACCCCATATATTTGTCATGGAGTGATGGGACCAGATGCCATGATCTTCATTTTCTTAATGTTGAGTTTTAAGCCAACTTTTTTACTCTCTTCTTTCACTTTCATCAAAAAGCTCTTTAGTTCTTCCTCACTTTATGCCATAAGGTTGGTGTCATCTGCATATCTGAGGTTATTGTTATTTCTTCCAGCAATTTTGATACCAGCTTGTCCTTCATCCAGCCCAGCATTTCACATAATGTACTCTGCATACAAGTTAAATAAGCAGGGTGACAATATTCAACCTTGATGTACTCCTTTCCTGGTTTGGAACCCAGTCTGTTGTTCCATGTCCAGTTGTAACTGTTGCTTCCTGACTTGCATATAGATTTCTCAAGAGGCAAGTCAGGTGGCCTGGTATTCCCATCTATTTCAGAATTTTCCACAGTTTATTGTGGTCCAAAGTCAAAGGCTTTGGCATAGTCATTAAAGCAAAATTAAATGTTTTTCTGGAGCTCTCTTGCTTTTTCGGTCCCTCAACAGATGTTGGCAATTTGATATCTGGCTCCTCTGCCTTTTCTAAATCCAGCTTGAACACCTAAAGTTCACGGTTAATGTACTGTTGAAGCCTGGCTTGGGAAATTTTGAGCATTACTTTACTAGCATGTGAGATGAGTGCAATTGTGCGGTAGTTGGAGCATTCTTTGGCACTGCCTTTCTTTGTGATTGGAACGAAAACTGACCTTTTCCAGTCCTGTGGCCACTGCTGAGTTTTCCATTTGCTGGCATATTGAGGCAGCACTTTCACAGCATCATCTTTTAGGAATTGAAATAATAGCTCAAATGGAATTCTATCACCTCCACTAGCTTTGTTCATAGTGATGCGTCCTAAGGCCCACTTGACTTCACTTCCAGGATGTCTGGCTCTAGTTTGGGGAATCACACCATCATGATTATCTGAGTTGTGAAGATCTTTTTTTTATAGTTCTTCTGTGTATTCTTGCTACCTCTTCTTAACATTTTCTGCTTCTCTTAGGTCCATACCATTTCCATCATTTATTGTGCCCACATTTACATGAAACGTCCCCTTGGTATCTCTAATTTTCTTGAAGAGATCTCTAGACTTTCCCATTGTATTGTTTTCCTCTGTTTCTTTGCATTGGTCACTGAGGAAGGCTTTCTTATCTCTTCTTGCTATTCTTTGGAACTCTGCATTCAGATGGGTATATCTTTCCTTTTCTCCTTTTCTTTTCACCTCTCTTCTATTCACAGCTATTTGTAAGGGCTCCTCAGACAACCATTTTGCCTTTTAGCATTTCTTTTTCTTA
This sequence comes from Aepyceros melampus, assembly GCA_006408695.1. Taxonomy (NCBI): domain Eukaryota; kingdom Metazoa; phylum Chordata; class Mammalia; order Artiodactyla; family Bovidae; genus Aepyceros; species Aepyceros melampus. The sequence goes on along the minus strand of SJXQ01011836.1, from coordinate 23,321 downwards.
GGGATGGTCTTGATCACTGCCTCCTGTACAATGTCACGAACCTCTGTTCATAGTTCTTTAGGCACACTATCAGATCTAATCCTTTAAGTCTATTTGTCACTTTCCATTGTATAATCATAAGGGATTTGATTTAGGTCATACCTGAATGGTCTAGTGGTTTTCCCTACTTTCTTCGACTTAAGTCTGAATTTGGCAATAAGGAGTTCATGGTCTGTGCCACAGTCAGCTACAGGTCTTATTTTTGCTGACTTTAAAGACCTTCATCTTTGGCTGCAAAGAATATAGTCAATCTGATTTCAGTATTGACCATCTGGTGATGTCCATGTGTAGTCTTCTCTTGTGTTGTTGGAAGAGGGTGTTTGCTATGACCAGTGTGTTCTCTTGACAAAACTCTATTAGCCTTTGCCCTGCTTCATTCTGTAGTGCAAGACCAAATTTGTCTGTTACTCCAGGTTTTTCTTGGCTTTCTACTTTTGCATTCCAGTCCCCTATAATGAAAAGGACATCTTTTTTGGGTGTTAGTTCTAGAAGGTCTTGTGGTTTATTTCAAACCCAAAACAATTTAATTCTGATTAAGTAGAATGTGTCTGTTTCTTTGGTTGCTTAAATTTTATGGCTCATATAGAAACCCATTGTCTAGTCCAAGGTCATGAATATTTTTATTTATATTTTCTTCTAAGAGTTTTTCACCTTTAGTTATTACATTAGGTTTTTGATCCACTTTGAGTTATTTTTTGTACATGATGCAATGTCAGAATCTAATGTAATTTTTTTGCACATATATTAATTGTCCCAGTGCTATTTGTTGAAAATTATTTCCCTGTTGAATTGCCTTGGCACCCTTATCAAGAATCAATTGACCATAATTGTGTAGTTTATTTCTGGAATCTCAATTTTATTCCAGTGATCTATATATCTATCTTGAAGCCAGTACCACATTGATTTAATCACTCTGGCTTTATAGAAAGTTTTGTAACCAAGAAGAATGAATCCTACAACTTTGTCTTCTTTTTCAAGGTTGTTTATGCTGTCATGTGACCTTTGTTGTATTAGTTTTCTATTGGTGAGGTAACAACTTAGCCAAACTTTATTGTCTTACAGTTCTGGAAATGATATCCTAAAATTAAGGTGTCAGCAAGTCTACATTCCTTCTGGAGTCTCTAGGCAAGAATTTGGTGACTCACTTTTTTCTATCTTCTAGAGGCCTTCTGCCTTCTTTAGCTTGTGGTTCTTCCTTGAACCACTCTCGCATCTTATTTTGTCATGGTATCGATCTCTCTGGCTCTACTACTTAACCTCCCTTTTTCTTTTATGAGGATTACATTGAGACGAACCCAGATAAGCCATGAAAATTTACCCAACTCAAATCCCTTAACTTTATCATATCTACAAAGTACCTTTTGTCATTTAAAATAAAATATTCCCAGGTTTTGGAACTAGATATCTTTGGTAGCCATTATTGTTACTACAGTTGCATTTCCATATGAGTTGTGCTTCCATAGAAACAGCTTGTCAACCTCTGCAAAACAGTCAGCTGAAATTTTGAAAAGGATTGCTGTGAATCTGAAGAACAAGTCTGTGGCCATCATAAAAATATTAAGATTTCAGATGCATGAATATGGCATTTTATCCATTTCATTTCTTTCAGTGATTCTTTGTTTAATTGTACAAATTTTATGCTTCTTCTGTTAAATATATTCTTTTATTTATTTAAATGCTTTATATATAATCTTCATATGTTCTATGTTAGATTTGATAGTATCTTGTTGTGGATTTTTGTGTCTATATTCATAAGACAGTAATATTGACTTAATAGGTTAGCTGGGATTTGTTCTCTCCCAGTATAATTTTTGGAGGATTTTTTGAAGATGGTAAGTTTTCATTGAATATTTGATTGAATTTATCAGTGAAGCCATTTGTTTTGTTTTTTTTTTTTTGCAATAGGTATATTCATGATTAATTCATTCCTTTTATTTGTTAGAAATTCAGTTCACTTTAGTCACTCAGTTGTGTCCAACTCTATGAGACCTCATGAATCGCAGCACGCCAGCCTCCCTGTCCATCACCAACTCCCAGAGTTTACCCAAACTCATGTCCATTGAGTCAATGATGCCATCAAACCATCTCATCCTCTGTCGTCCCCTTCTCCTCCTGCCCCTAATCCCTTCCAGAATCAGGGTCTTTTCAAATGAGTCAGCTGTTTGCATCAGGTGGCCAAAATACTGGAGTTTCAGCTTCAACATCAGTCCTTCCAATGAACACCCAGGACTGATCTCCTTTAGGATGGACTGATTGGATCTCCTCCGAGTCCAAGGGACTCTCAAGAGGCTTCTCCAACACCACAGTTCAAAAGCATCAATTCTTCTGTGCTCAGCTTTCTTTATAGTCCAACTCTCACATCCATACATGACCACTGGAAAAACCATAGCCTTGACTAGACGGACCTTTGTTGGCAAAGTAATATCTCTGCTTTTAAATATGCTATCTAGGTTGGTCATAACTTTTCTTCCAAAGAGTAAGCCTCTTTTAATTTCATGGCTGCAATCACCATCTGCAGTGATTTTGGAGCCCAGAAAAATAAAGTCTGACACTGTTTCCACTGTTTCCCCATCTATTTCCCATGAAGTGATGGGACCAGATGCCATGACTTCATTTTCTGAATGTTGAGCTTTAAGCCAACTTTTTCACTCTCCTCTTTCACTTTCATCAAGAGGCTTTTTAGTTCCTCTTCCCTTTCTGCCATAAGGGTGGTGTCATCTGCATATCTGAGGTTATTGATATTTCTCCCAGCAATCTTAATTGCAGCTTGTGCTTCTTCCAGCCCAGTATTTCTCAGGATGTACTCTGCATATAAGTTAAATAAGCAGGGTGACAATATACAACCTTGATGGACTCCTTTTCCTATTTGGAACCAGTCTGTTGTTCCATGCTCAGTCAGATCTATTATATTACTTATTGGCTCAGTTTTGATAGTTCATATCTAAGAATGAGTTCATCTTAATTATCTAATCTGTTGGCGTGTAAAGCTTCACAGTATTCTCATACATTCCTTTTGTTCTTGTAAAATCAGAAGTTACTTAAACTTTCATTCTTTAGTTTTGTCATTTGAGTCTTCTCTCTCTTATTCTTGATCAATATAGCTGACTACAATTTTTGTTGTTGTTGTTGTTTTGCTTGGCATTTCTTGTTTGTTTGTTTCAAATAAACAAATTTCTTTGATTTTTTTTCTGTTGTTTTCCTATGCTCTGTTATCTGTTTCCATTAAAATCATGATTATTTCCTTTTCTTTCCTGGCTTTGGATTTAGTTTGCTCTTCTTTTTAATTTTTTAAAATGAAAATTTGGCTATTTATATCACTTTTTCCAATTCATTTTATCTTCTTCAAAATGGATAAATCTGGATTGCAAAATTTTCTGATTATTTCTTCTGTCAGTTGAAATCAATTATTAAGTCCATCTTATGAATTTTTCAAGTTTTTTACCTAGTAAACAAAATACCTGGACCTCCTCGGGGATAGTTAACTGTTTATTTTTGTGTGCATAGAGCACTGCTTTCTTGTTTTTTGTTTGTTTGTTTGTTTGTTTTTTGTTTGTTTTTTTTTTTGCATGTGACATGACATTTTATTGGAAAGTGAACATGTTAGAGTATATGTTGTGATAATTCAAAATCGATTTGCACCTCCCAGGGCTTTTTTGGCTTTACTTTTCTTGTCACTCTTTGTTGTAGCTTTTTGTGTTGCTCCTTATTTACTTAATGACTGTCCTGAATTCTATAAAATCTGTATTCATTGTCATGAGTGGCCACTAATTTCTATTCAGTTGAATTAGTCTCAACTAATTATTTTTTAGAGATTTTCTTAAATGCCCTGAATCAGGAAGACTGTTTTTGCCGAGGGGCTCTGTGTGTGCTGGGACACGCCTTCCGTAACTCCTGCAGGCAGCTTACAGCTTTGCCTTAGGCACCAGTTCTTGCGTGCAGTGCCTCAGATTCATCTACAAGTGAGAGACTAGGGCCTTCTCAGGTCTTCTTGTGCCTTAGTATGTTTTTGCGATGAGCATGTCCTTTCAGATTTCTGAATATAGCAGAATCACAACATAGCAGAGTGAGCAAAAGTTCACTATTCTTATGAGATTAAGTTGTTTTTCTTTTCTTTCTTTCTTTTTATTTCCTAATACAGTAGGATCTTATTTATTGGAATAGTCTGGGGAAAGCTATGGAGACTACCTTACAGTTGTGTTTTTAATTTTTTTTTTAAATAATCTATTTTTTAGAGTTTAGGTTTACAGCCTCATTGAGAGGAAGTGCAGAGTTTTCCCATACATCCCTTGCCCCAACACATGCATTGCTTCCACAATGTCAAAGTTCCCCATCAGAGTAGTATATCTGTTACAGCTGATGAACCTGCATTGAACATCATTATCATCCAGAGTCCATAGTTTCCGGGTTCACTCTTGAATTGTACATTTTATAGGCTTGGAGAAATTTATAATAACATGTGTCATCATTATTAGAACCATATAGTTTCACTGCTGTAAGAATCCTCAGGTCTTACAAGCCTTTGGTTCACACCCAAGGGTTTGGAATTTTGATTTGGCAACTATTGCTATGCTCTCATTGCTTTGATGAGGGAAGTCACAAGTCTTTATTCCATCATATCTGCTAATATCACCTCCACTGAGTATAATTTTGATTGCCACGGGAGTCACTTTTCTAATATTCTGTCCAGGGTTTTAGCATCTACATTTATAATGATGATCCATTGTTACTTCCCTTTCATGCAGCATTTTAACAGGCTTTCCATACAGAGGTTATGTTAGCCTCAGGCCAAGGTGAGAATTATTCTCTCCCTTTTCTGGTAATTCTTTATACAGTATTTGTATAAATTTAGTGTGGCACAATCCTTAAATATTTGGTATAATCCTTGAGAAGACATATGGACTAGGAATTTTGTTAATAGGATTTTTCAGTATGGATTTGATTTTGTTAACACATATCAGACTATACAAACTTTCACTTTCTCTTATATTTGTTTCATTTGAGTTAGTTATGTCCTATTTCAAAATACATTGTTGTTATTGTTATTTATATTTTCTTAACCATTCTTTGTATCTGTGGGTTCTGTAATTATGTATAATTTGAGTTCTCCTTCATTTCTTACTTTCAATATTTGTGCTAAAAACAGATCTCTTTATATATTTGTATTATTATTTTCCAGGTACAGTCTCATGTTGAGTCCACCTATTTGAATAAAAATAACTCAGAATATTTTTTAATGTTTTAAAAATGACTGTTCATTGTTGTTCAGTCACTAAGTCTTGTCTGACTCTTTGCAACCTCGTGGACTACAGCATGCTAGGCTCCTCTGTCTCCTACTATCCCCTGGAGTTTGCTAAAATTCATGTCCATTGCATTGGTGATGTTATCTGATCACGGACAATTCATAATTGATAAAACTTGGACACAACCAACATGTCCTTCAGTAGGTAAAGGGATAAGCAAAGTGTGTTAAAATGAATATTTAGTTCAGCTCAGTCACTTAGTAGTGTCCGACTCTTTGCAACTCCATGGACTGCAGCACACCAGATTTCCCTGTCCATCACCAATTCCCGGAGCTTACTCAAACTCATGTCCATTGAGTTGATGATGCCATCCAGTCATCTCATTCTTTGCTGTCCCCTTCTCCTCCTGCTTTCAATCTTTCCCAGCATCAGGGCTTTTCAAATGAGTCAGTTCTTAGCCTCAGGTGGCCAAGGTATTGGAGTTTCAGCTTCAGCATCAGTCCTTCCAATGAATATTCAGGACTGACTTCCTTTAGGATTCACTGGTTCAATCTCCTTGCAGTCCAACAGACTCTCAAGAGTCTTCTATAACGCCACAGTTCAAAAGCACTAATTCCTTGACATTTAGCTTTCTTTATGGTCCAACTTTCACATCTGTACATGACTACTAGAAAAATTATAGCTTTGACTAGATGGAGTTTTGTTGGCAAAATAATGTCTCTGCTTTTAATATGCTGTCTAGGTTTGTCATAGCTTTTCTTCCAAGGAGTAAGTGTCTTTTAATTTCATGGCTGCAGTCACCATCTGCAGTGATTCTGGAGCCCCCCAAAATAAAGTCTGTCACTGTTTCCATTGTTTCCCCATTTACTTGCTGTGAAGTGATGGGACTGGGTGCCATGATCTTAGTTTTTCTGAATGTTGAGCTTAAAGCCAGCTTTTTCACTCTCTTCATTCACCTTCGTCAAGAGGCTCTTTGGTTCCTCTTCACTTTCTGCCATAAGGGTGGTGTCATCTGCATATATGAGGTTATTGATATTTCTCCCAGGTTATTGATATTTCTTGATTCCAGCTTGTGTTTCTTCCAGCCCAGCATTTCTCATGATATACTCTGCATAGAAGTTCAATAAGCAGGGTGACAATATACAGACTTAATGTACTCCTTTTCCTATTTGGAACCAGTCTGTTGTTTCATGTCCAGTTCTAACTGTTGCTTTCTGACCTGCATATAGATTTCTCAAGAGACAGGTCAGAGGAAACTTACATCAACATAATAAAGACCATATTTGACAAACCTACAGCAAACATTATCCTCAATGGTGAAAAACTGAAAGCATTTCCTCTAAGACCAGGAACAAGACAAGGATGCATATTCTTGCCACTTTTATAAACCTAGTTTTGGAATTCCTTGCCATAGAAGAGAAGAAAAAGAAAGAAAAGGGATACAAATTGGAAAGGATAATGAAACTGTCACTGTTTGCAGGTGGCATGATACTGTACATAGAAAATCCTAAAGATGCTACTAGAAAACTATTAGAGTTCATAAATAGATGTGGTAAATTTATAGGACACAAAAGTAATATACAGAAATCCATTTTATTTCTATACACTCATAACAAACTTTCAGAAATATAAATTAAGGAAATGATCCCATTTACCATCATATCAAAAAGAATAAAATGCCAAAGAATAAACCTACCTAAGGAGACATAAAAACTATAAAAATTGTAAAAACCTGTAAAAAAAAAAAAAAACATAAAAACTGTTGAAAAATTATATGACAAATATAAGACTTATATAAATGAAAGAAATTGGAGATGACATAAACAGATGGAAAGATATACTGTGTTCTTAGATTGGAAGAATTAATATTATTAAAATGACCATACTATATGCATGTACAGATTCAATGCTATCCCTATCAAAATACCAATGGCATTTTTCCCAGGAATAAAACCAAAAAAATTAAAAATTTTATGGAAACACAAAAGATTCCAAATAGCCAAAACAATTTTGACAAAGAAGAAGAGAGCTGGAAGAATCATGCTTCCTGACTTCCACACATACACATATATATTGGAATAGTACTCAGCTATAAAAAATAATGAAATGTTTCAATTTCCAGTGAAATGGTCAAACACGTTTTGATTTGGATGGATTTAGATTCGGAGGACACTGCTCAGTCACTAAGTTGTGTCTGCCTCTGCGGTTCCCTGTCCTTTGCTATCTCCTGGAGATAAACTCATGTCCATTGAGTTGGGGGTGCTATCTACCCATCTTATCCTTTGTTGTCCCTTATACTTTTGCCTTCAGTCCATCCCAGCATCAGAGTCTTTTCCAATGAGTTGGCTCTTCCTATCAGGCCAAAGTTTTGGAGCTTCAGCTTCAGCATCAGTCCCTGCAATGAATATTCAGGGTTAATTTCCTTTAGTATTGATTAGTTTGATCTTCTTGCAGTCCAAGGGATTCTCAAAAATCCTCCATGCCATAATTCAAAAGCATCAACTCTTCAGTGCTCAGCCTTCTTTATTGTCCAATTCTCATATCCATACATAACTACTGATAAAAACATTATGCTAAGTGAAATAAATCAGACAGAAAGATAAATATTGTATGATATCACTTATATGTAGAATCTAAAAAATACAACAAAACTAGTGAATATAGCAAAAAAAGGAAACTCAGATATAGAGGAGAAAGTAGTGGTGATGCTGGTTTAGTTGCTAAGTTGTGTCTGACTCTTGCGACCCCATGGACTGGAGCCCGCCGGACTCCTCTATCCATGGGATTCTCCAGGCAGGAATACTGGAGTGCGTTGCTATTTCCTTCTCCAAGAGGAGAAAGTAGTGGTTACCAACTGGGAGAGGGAAGAAGAAAGGGACAATACAGGAGTAGAAGATTAACAAGTATAGACTATTAGTTGTCAGCTACAAGGCTATATTGTACAACACAGGATATATAGTCAGTATTTTATATAACTACAAATGAAGTACAACTTTTAAAAATTGTGAATCACTATACGGTACACCCGGAATTTATATAATATTGTACAGCAACTGTACTTCAATTTAAAAAAGGGTATATTTGTGCCCATATGTATGTGTATACTGATGAGCTTTTCTTATCCCACTGACCTGAAATCCCAAAGTATGTCATGTACAAAATTTACTGATTTGTCTATTCTTATACTTGTGCAGCACTAAATTATTGTCATTACAAAGCTAGCTCATCTTTCTGCAAAATTTTTGTTCTGTTTTCAGTACTGATCCTTCCAGATGAAATTTAACATTTTAATCAAAAGCTGGAAAATGCCTCATTAAATTTGTACATTTAATTGGTGAGGATTGGCAAATGATAAATATTTATTTATTCAGTCTCTTAAATCTCCAATGAAAATAAAGTATTTTTCTTCTTATAAAATGTATATATTTATTTTAAAAATTAATTTTAGATGTGTTTTTTGCTAATTTGGGCATTAATGTTACAAATAAAGAGACAAAATATCAAACATAAAAGAAAAAAAGTTCTACTCCAAAGCATAGTAGAGTTCAATGCAAAATTCTGCTTTATTTTCAATTTTGTCTATCCTTGTATTCTAGTCTTAGTTGAGCCTACTCTCTTTTCATCTTTGCCTTCCGCAAAGCCATTTCCTCTCTATAGCATGTTGTTCCACTCCCTTTAAAAGTTATGACTCTGTATTTTTCTGTGTATAAAAATGTGATTTTTTTTCCTGATTTTCTTCTGTTTCGTGTGTTAAATCCTTGTTATAAATTTGTAATTTTTGAATGGTATTATGATGTGCGATTGTGAGACAGTAGCTTGCTCATTCATAACTAAAGAGACATCTAGATTTAAGCTATACTGCTCCCAATAGGAAGCCCGATGACCCACAGCCCCTCTCAGTTTCTACTGGGCTCAATGAGCTTTTTCCTTCTTAATTGTATTCCTGAAGGGAAATTTTACAAGAGATCCTTAATCCACTCTCCAGGCTGCCCAGATGGTGCTAGTGGTAAAATTTCCAATACAGGAAATGCAGATTTGGGTTTAATCCCTAGGTCAGGAAGATCCCCTGGAGTAGGAAACAGCAACCCATTCCAGTATTCTTGCCTGAGAAATCCCACAGACAGAGGAGTCTGGCGGTCTAGTCCATGGGGCTACAAAGAGCTGGACATGATTGAGTGACTAAGTACACAATCCAATCTCCAGTTTTCACAGCATTAATCAAGCATAGCTTTACTGAACAAATGTGGGTGCATCTGTGTTTCCACTCTGGACTCTATGTTCTAACATAGAGTTGATGCCTTTTCTCTCATTCTTATTTGTACCTATTCACTCTACCTGGCTTAGATATGATTCCCTGCTGCAGGGTGATGATTTTCCTCAGTGAAGCTTCCTTGATTTTGTTGTTAAAGGCAGATGTTAAAGTTATAGATGTGTCAGTTTTTTTTTTTTTAATATTGAGGCCTCTCCATACTGTTTTGGTTCAGATAATTTTTTTTTATTTTATTTAATTTTTTTTCCTTTATTTATTTTAATTAATTTTTATTTTTTAGTTTGTTTTGCTTTACACTACTGTATTCGTTTTGCTATACATTGACATGAATCAGCCATGAGTGTACATGAACTCCCCACCTCCCTGCTCCCGCCCCACACCATCTCTCTGGATTATCCCTGTGCATCAGTCCCAAGCATCCTGCATCCTGCATTGAACCTAGACTGGCGATTCGTTTCACTTATGATATCATACACGTTACACTGCCACTCTCCCAAATCATTCCACCCTCTCCCTCTCCCACAGAGTCCAAAAGGCTGTTCTATACATCTGTGTCTCTTTTGCTGTCTCACATACAGGTTTATCATTACCATCTTTCTAAATTCCATATATATGTGTAAGTATACTGTATTAGTGTTTTTCTTTCTGGGTTACTTCACTCTGTATAATCGGCTCCAGCTTCATCCACCTCATTAGAACTGATTCAAATGTATTCTTTTTAATGGCTGAGTAATACTCCATTGTGTATATGTACCACAGCTTTCTTATCCATTCATCTGCTGATGGACATCTAGGTTGCTTCCATGTCCTGGCTATTATAAACAGTGCTGCGATGAACATTGGGGGTACACGTGTCTCTTTCAATCCTGGTTTCCTCGGTGTGTATGCCCAGCAATGAGGTACCATTTCACACCAGTCAGAATGGCTGCGATCCAAAAGTCATGATGGACATCTAGGTTGCTTCCATGTCCTGGCTATTATAAACAGTGCTGCGATGAACATTGGGGGTACACGTGTCTCTTTCAATCCTGGTTTCCTCGGTGTGTATGCCCAGCAATGAGGTACCATTTCACACCAGTCAGAATGGCTGCGATCCAAAAGTCAACAAGCAATAAATCCTGGAGAGGGTGTGGAAAAAAGGGAACCCTCTTACATTGTTGGTGGGAATGCAAATTAGTACAGCCACTATGGAGAACAGTGTGGAGATTCCTTAAAAAATTGGTTCAGATAATTTGCAGTGATCTATTGTAAACCCATTTGCAATGAAGTCAGGAGAACTCTTTTCATTATACTGTTTATAACAATATATCATAACTACTGGTTTAACTTATGACTCCTCTGTTATTGAGAGAAGGCAATGGCACCCTACTCCAGTACTCTTGCCTGGAAAATCCTATGGATGAAGGAGTCTGGTAGGCTGCAGTCCATAGGGTCGCGAAGAGTCAGACACAAATGAGTGACTTTCACTTTCATGAACTGGAGAAGGAAATGGCAACCCACTCCAGTGTTCTTGCCTGGAAAATCCCAGGGATGGGGGAGCCTGGTGGGCTGCCATCTCTGGGGTCGCACAGATTTGGACATGACTGAAGTGACTTAGCAGCAGCAGCCTCTATTATTGGGCCCTGAGTATATTAGAGTAAGGATATCTTATTTGTGTTTTTATCTTTAGGTTTTAGTTCTAATTCTAATCAAAAATTTCTCAATGAATCTTAAGTGCTCAGGTATTTAATGCTTTTTTTTTCTTTTCTTTATCAATTGAATTTTAATTTCAAAAGAATATTAAATATACATTTTCTTTATTTTCTACTAGTTTTATTTAAATGTACTAGTATATTATATACTACAAGGTCTACTACTGTGCTATATATTGCTATATTTTGCTTAGTAAACACTGAACAAATCAAAGAAGCTTCTGGAGAATTAATGCAGGCATTTGACCTTTATTTAGGACACTGTCATTATAGCTAGCCAAGTGCACTGTATTATAGAGCAAGGTATTTCTGAAAAATTCTTGTAACATGTTCCAATTCTTGCATTGATACTGGAAAGAGGTCACTGTGCTGAGGTGAGGAGGAAGTCAGAATTTCCACCAGACTCTCTAGAGCCTTTAACATAAAAAAAGAATGCTGTTCTGCAGACAGATTCAAAATTAAAAAAAAAAAAAAATTAACCTCCACTCCCAAAGAGATCATAAAACTCAACACCCTTTTATATAAGACTACAAAGATCACAATTGCCAGAAATGCTTTCCAACCCCAGCTTTCTACAATTGCTCCATCTCTTTGTTTCCTCGTCTCGTCCAGGCTAATTCAATTCACCACATATTGTGTGAACATCTGGTGAGTGTTCAGCTCAAGGTGAGAACATCACAAGTGGAGACCTTGAGGAGAGAAATTGTGTGAACAGTGGAAGCAAAGGCCAGATTGATATAGACAAAGGAGACAGCAACAGTGGAAGGCTTTCAGGGAGTTGAACTCTGAAGACATGAGAGCAAGAAAGCAGAGGGTGAAGGAAAATAAAGGTGGCAGGGATGCACCGTAGACTTGGGTGGAGGTAGATATAGGGAAAAAAGGCAAGATTGGAGAAATAACATCTATTTAGAGGCATAGGAGAGATTTGAGATCTTTGAAGAGTATGAAAACTGACAGGCATGATGGGGAAGGTGTATTCCAAGCACAAGCTGTAGCATGTACTCGAAAAATAAAAGCAAAACACAGAAGACATGAAAGTGGGGAAAACATGAATATGCTCACATTGATTAGCTCTCATAACAGGCAGGTAAGGAAAATCAAAATAAACCAAGATAAAACACAAATGCTCACAGTTTTCAAAGCTTTTGGGGGTGGTGGGGCTTGAGGCAGAGTATAATTCCCAGGGAAGACACTTGGTGGCACCACTCACTGGTGAAGTGTCTGCTGCTGCTGCTGCTGCTGGTAAGTCATTTCAGTCATGTCCGAGCCTGTGCGACCCCATAGACAGCCCAACAGGCTCTCCCACTCTGGGATTCTCCAGGCAAGAACACTGGAGTGGGTTGCCATTTCCTTCTCCAGTCCATGAAAGTGAAAAGTGAAAGTGAGGAAGTTGCTCATTCCTGTCCAACTCTTAACAGCCCCATGGACTTCAGCCTACCAGGCCCCTCTGTCCATGGGATTTTCCAGGCAAGAGTACTAGAGTGGGTTGCCATTGCCTTCTCTCTTTCTCTCTCTCTCTTTTTTTCCCCCTATTTTGAAAAGTATTTACTTAGTTTGGATAACTTAATTGCAAATAAAAATTAGCTACAATATATAGCCTGAATAGAAATGACTAGAACAAATACAACACAGGACTTGATTTCCTTGCATTAGTCACAAGGCATGTGACAATCTAGAAAACTTAAAAATCAATTGTGTTTTTTTGAAAAAGGAGTAACAGCAGTTGCTGGTACATCACAACTAGTCAACTTATAATACAAGTTTCCTGACATGCATTTCCTGCGTGAACCCAAATGATCATTTTTTTAAAACAAGGAAATTTTGACAAGTTGAAGTAATGTAAAATATTTCATGGCTTCCAAGCAACAGGTTTTGTTTTTTAAAAACCAAAAGAAAATTCAAAACAGTATCATAACACGATAAATTAAAGCTATGCTACCACATACAAAATCTTGCTAGAGTCAATTAAGTATAATACAACTTTTTGAACTAAAGGAAAACAAAAGATTAAAAAAATGATTCTGTCTAACCTAAAAAAGTGTACTGATTTTTACAAGTGTCACAAAAGGTTTGATGTAGTGCAGCTGTCTATACTTTCCTTGTGGGTATTCAGAAAAAAAAATGGGTGGGTGGGGGAAAGGGAGAGAAAATGTTTTCTTCCTTCTGAAAGCAAAGAACTTACTGGAATTGGAGAATAAACTGACCATGCAAGTATGTCCCTCTATTTGGCTGTCACTGGTGCTCACCTGCCAACCAAATACTTCCTTGAGTCACACTGTGGCAAATGTCCTTTTAGGATCCAAACCCACAGTTAAGGCTGAGTGTCGCTGCCTCTTTAACATCTATGATAAATAATGTGCCTGTTTGGTGGGAGACTGGGTTTGATCCCTGGGTTGGGGTGATACTGGGGAGGAGGGCATGGCAACCTACTCCAGTATTCTTGCCAAAAGAATCTCATGGACAGAGGAGCCTGGCAGGCTACAATCCACACATTGCAAAGAGTCAGACATGACTGAGCGACTAAAATACACACAATGCAAAACTAATAATGCTGTTTTCATTTTTTGCCTTTTTCGTAAAAGCAAATTTCCTCTTCTGATTTCTTTTTGTTAGTGAAAGCAGGTATAACGTAGGCCTTTTGTGAAAGCAAAGTGGCATGAAGCAAACTTTTAAAAAGCGGGGGATACCTCTATTCTCATTCCTTTATATTTTATATACGTTCCTTTGTATCGTGTATCTTCCTACCCAAACAGAAAGCTGCCTCTCACCTTTGAGAGTGCCCATTTGTAATACCCAGGAAGATTATCCTCTAGCTTCAATTTACCACAGTTTTTGTCATTCCAGGTTTTTTTTTTTTTTCCCCTATCTTTCCATTCCATTAATCCATACTAATTTAGTTTCCTTGCATTCAGGATAACTCCATGAAGGTATACCATCATCAAGCTCTTCTTAATTTGGCCTCATAGTCACTCTTCAGTATTCATCAAAGACAGTCATCAGGTTCACAATCTTTATAGATATACAAATACCTGTCACAAACCGCTGGGTCTTCCAAGCTATGGTGTCTCAATTCCCACTCACAACCTATTGCTCTCTCTTCCAAAGTCTTTATTTTTAGCATGTTACTGGCTGGCATTTCTTTTTTTTTAATTGAAGTATATAGTTGACTTACAGTATTATACTAGTTTCTGGTGCACAGCATAGTGATTCAATACTTGTATATATTATGAAATGATCACCACTATAAGTCTAGTTACCATCTGTTACCAAACAAAATTATTAAAGTATTTTGATTATATTCCATGTACTGCACATTACATTCCTGTGACTTATTTATTTGTTAACGGAAGTTTGTACCTCTTCATTCCTTTCACTTCTTTCACTCCCCCGTCACCATCTCTGTACCTGAGACTTATGTTTGTTCACCGCCATTTTTTAATATAAGTTCTACAGTTTGGAATGTGGCTTGCAATATTTGTGCATACATCTATTATCATCTGGTGACTTAAGTTGCTCACAGAGATGATTCATCCCAGCATTTATCATGCTTAATTCAACATCACCTCCTCCTAAATCTTAATCTATATTCAAAACTGTAGTATCTTGACTCCTATAAGCCCTCTCTGGTAACCTACCCTTACTAATACTTTGACAGAAGTCAAAGAATAGAGTGTTGCCACTGGAGACCTTTATGAAGTGAGAAGTCCTTCCATAAGGAAAAGCTGGCCTCCTACAGCATGAGTAGCTTATATGGACAGACTCAAGAGTAGCTAATTGGTTTCCTTAAGCAACTAAGCAACTACCCTTACTGTTTTCCACCTTGGTTCTTTTCAAGCATAGGCACCTCAGTGTATAACATTTAACTAAGTCTCTTGCCTTTAACCTCTTTCTAATAGCAATTGTTCTTACATTCCCACAAATAATGCCCAGTAACACAGAGAAATAGGAAGCATTAGAGCATAGAGCATTTCAACATTCCTTGCCTGCCTTCCTTTCTACCGCATCAGAAAGTTCCTCTTATCTATTCTTCAAAGATATCAATCAAAATCTTTAAATGGTCTACAAAATTTTCCCGTTCTCATCTATACCTAAATGATCTTATCATATGCTTCTTTCCCTAGCATATTAACAAACTGAAAATTCTCCAACACTTGAGACTGTCAGCTCTACATGAAAATTTTCCAACACTTGACACTGTCAACTCTACATTACCTTTAGATCATTGTGCCATGTCTTTCTTACAATGAATTACCTTGCAGAGGTGGTTAGTCTTTGCTGTATCCACTTCATATTACACTCATCTGCTTCAGTCCTTCCGCTTCTATGAATCCTCTATCATTGTGTTTACTAGGTCACCAATGACCACTGGGTTTTTAATCCAGTTGGTATTTTCCATTTTAAATTAAGCTGTTTTGCTTGCAGAATTTGATAATATAAATCAAAACTCAAACAAACAAACAACCTTTTCTAACTCTTAGTTTTTCTCTAACTTTCTTCCTATTTCTCTGTGTTACTGGGCAAAGGCTGGCTGCCTGATACATAGAACCTGAACTGCAGCACTAGCTTTTGCGAAGACTTTATAGTGAGATCAACTGGCAAGGAGACAGGACAGGAGGCAATGTTTTCATATATGTCCTTCTAACCCAGGGTTGGAGAAGGCAATGGCACCCAACTCCAGTACTCTTGCCTGGAAAATCCCATGGATGGAGGAACCTGGTGGGCTGCAGTCTGTGGGGTCGCTAAGAGTCGGACACGACTGACCAAATTCACTTTCACGCATTGGAGAAGGAAATGGCAACCCGCTCCAGTGTTCTTGCCTGGAGAATCCCAGGGACGGTGGAGCCTGATGGGCTGCCGTCTCTAGGGTTGCACAGAGTCGGACACGACTGAAGCGACTTAGTAGCAGCAACCCAGGGTTTGGGGTGAAATTGAAGAGAATATGGGAATTTCAAACTTGGAAACCTATTAGCTAGTCTTGAGTCCATCCATATAAGCTACACATGCTTTTGGAAGCCAGATTTTCCTTATGGAAGGATTTCTCACTTCCTAAAGGTCTCCAGAGGCAACACTTGTATTCTTTGACTTCTGTAAAGATTCTTTGTTCAGGGGTCCCTGAGACCTGAGTTCCCATCCTGCACATGCAACAATGCTGTCTCTGTAAAATAGCTCCAGGTTTGATTAATCAACAACCTGTTTTATGGAAGCAAAACCAGTTTATGCTGGTCAATGTTTTACACACTGTTTCATTCGCAGATATTTATCAGGCTATTTTGTTTTTTTTCTACCCTCACCCTAATATGCCATAGGATTCTGCTCTCAATTCCATTTTCTCTCCTCTCTACATGCTGATTGGATAATCTCATTCTTATCCATGACAACAACTCCCAGTGAATTAATGACATTGAAGACTTTTCTTTGCTCAATTTTAGACCTGTGTACATAATTGGTTGCTAAAACCTTAAATTTAATATATTACTCATCCCTCAAACTCCTGCAGTGCAGGAGACCCCAGTTCAATTCCTGGGTTGAGAAGATCCACTTGAGAAGGGATAGGCTGCTTGCTCCAGTATTCTTGGGCTTCCCCTGTGGCTCAACTGGTAAAGACTCCTCTTCCAATGCAGGAGAACTGGGTTCAACCTCTGGGTTGGGAAGATCCCCTGGAGAAGGGAAAGGCTACCCTCTCCAGTTTTCTGGCCTGGAGAATTCCATAGAGTCCATGGGGTTGCAATGAGTTGGACACGACTGACTGACTTTAACTTCCCTTCACTTCACTTTCCTCAAACTCAAAGAACCCCTAAGGGAAATCCTTTAATCCTCCAAAGCTTTGCCCATTTTGAATTTCTTACCTCAGTGAATCACCAATAATCCAATCCTTATTATTCTTTCTAGATCATTTTACTCAAATTCTGATTATTCTTTTTCTTTCATCTCCATTTATAACCTTTGATTTTCATGCCCACTGCCATAGCAGTGTTTGGGACTTTGATTATCATCATCATTTATGTTCCTGGTGCCACTCTTATTCAGGTTCAGTATCTCTTTTACCTCACAAAGTACAGTCATCCTGCATCCACAGGGGATTGGTTCCATGACACCCACAGATACCAGGATCCATGGATGCTCAATTTCCTTATAGTCAGCCTTTTCCCTTCCATATCTGTGCTTCTGCAGATTCAATTAACCGGAAATCCTTGGTTTGATCAATGATCTAAGTTTTCTGAATGTTGAGTTTTAAGCCAACATTTTTACTTTCCTCTTTCACTTTCATCAAAAGGCTCTTTATTTCTTCACTCTCTGCCATAAAGGTGGTGTCATCTGGGTAACCTCTACATGTCACATGTACTGTTGAAGCCTGGCTTGGAGAATTTTGAGCATTACTTTACTGGCCTGTGAGATGAGTGCAGTTGTGAGGTATTTGAACATTCTTTGGCATTGCCCTTCTTTGGGATTAGAATGAAAACTGACCTTTTCCAGTCCTGTGGCCACTGCTGAGTTTTCCAAATTTGCTGGCATATTGAGAGTGGCACTTTCACAGTATCACCATTTAGGATTTGAAATAGCTCAACTGGAATTCCATCACATCCACTAGCTTTGTTCGTAGTGATGCATCCTAAAGCCCACTTGACTTCACATTCCAGGATGTCTGGCTCTACTAGGTGAGTGATCACACCATCATGTCTATCTGGGTCATGAAGATCTTTTTTGTACAGTTCTTCTGTGTATTCTTGCCATCTCTTCTTAATATCTTCTGCTTCTGTTAGGTCCGTACCATTTCTGCTTTATAGTGCCTATTGCATGAAATGTTTTCTTGGTATCTCTAATTTTCTTGAAGAGATCTGTATGTAGTCTTTCCCATTCTATTACTTTCCTCTATTTCTTTGCATTGATCACTGAGGAAGGCTTTCTTATCTGTCCTTGCTATTATTTGGAACTCTGAATTCAAATAGGTATAAGTACCATTTCTGCTTTATAGTGCCTATTGCATGAAATGTTTTCTTGGTATCTCTAATTTTCTTGAAGAGATCTGTATGTAGTCTTTCCCATTCTATTACTTTCCTCTATTTCTTTGCATTGATCACTGAGGAAGGCTTTCTTATCTGTCCTTGCTATTATTTGGAACTCTGAATTCAAATAGGTATATCTTTCCTTTTCTCCTTTGCCTTTTTCTCCTCTTCTTTTCTCAGGTATGTGTAAGGGCTTGTCAGTCAGACAACCATTTCGCCTTTTTGCATTTCATTTTCTTGTGGATGGTCTTGATCTCTGCCTTCTGTACAATGTCACGAACCTCTGTCCATAGTTCTTCAGGCACTCTTTCAGATCTAATCCCTTGAATCTATTTGTCACTTCCATATTATAATCATAAGGGATTTGATTTAAGTCATACCTGAATGGTCTATTGGTTTTCCCTACTTTCTTCAATTTAAGTCTGAATTTGGCAATAAGGAGCTCATGGTCTGGGCCACAGTCTGCTCATGGTCTTGTATTTGCTAACCGTATAGAGCTTCTCCATCTTTGGCTTCAAAGAATATAGTCTGGTTTTGGTGTTGACCATTTGGTGATGTCCATGTGTAGAGTCTTCTCTTGTCTTGTTGGAAGAGGGTGTTTGGCACTCCCTTGAAGGAAAATATGTCTTTATTCCCCTGTCTTTGATAGAAACTCAGACCTTTGTCATAGATATACAACTAAGATTAGAGTTATTTTCCAAATTTTTCTACCAACTGGTACCCATGTTGCACACATTCTTCAAACCAGATCAATTCTTCTAACCATATCCAACTTCCCACAGTGCCGCATGACCCTTGACACCTTACACAACATAATTTACACACATGTCTTTGCAGGAAGTTTTCTTCTCTTCCCTTCACTTTGGAGTGGTAGTATGATTCCTTGTAATGTTCTCCTGGATGGCTCTTTCATAGAACCCTATGCATGCCTCTATTGTTAATGTAATTGTGTACCTTACCTACTAGATAGTTCTTTTATCTTATTCACAAAACATAACAGAGTAAGATATAATGACTTATAAATAAGTATGAATTTTTAAAGTGTCATTTATGAATATCAGAAATTTACTTATTTCTACAAAAAATACATGAATTTGGCTGTACTCTAAAGACCCATGTCCAGTTCTAACTGTTGCTTCCTGACCTGCATACAGATTTCTCAAGAGGCAGGTCAGGTGGTCTGGTATTCCCATCTCTTTCAGAATTTTCCACAGTTGATTGTGATCCACACAGTCAAAGGCTTTGGCATAGTCAAGAAAGCAGAAATAGATGTTTTTCTGGAACTCTCTTGCTTTTTCCATGATCCAGCAGATGTTGGCAATTTGATCTCTGGTTCCTCTGCCTTTTCTAAAACCAGCTTGAACATCAGGGAGTTCACGGTTCACGTATTGCTGAAGTCTGGCTTGGAGAATTTTGAGCATTACTTTACTAGCGTGTGAGATGAGTGCAATTGTGCGGTAGTTTGAGCATTCTTTGGCATTGCCTTTCTTTGGAATTGGG
>SJXQ01011835.1:384510-403589 GCA_006408695.1 Aepyceros melampus | reverse complement strand
GCTGAGCACCAAAGAATTGATGCTTTTGAACTGTGGTGTTGGAGAAGACTCTTGAGAGTCCCTTGGACTGCAAGGAGATCCAACCAGTCCATTCTGAAGGAGATCAACCCTGGGATTTCTTTGGAAGGAATGATGCTAAAACTGAAGCTCCAGTACTTTGGCCACCTTATGCGAAGAGTTGACTCATTGGAAAAGACCGTGATGCTGGGAGGGATTGGAGGCAGGAGGAGAAAGGGACGACCAAGGATGAGATGGCTGGATGGCATCATGGACTCAATGGACGTGAGTCTGAGTGAACTCCGGGAGTTGATGATGGACAGGGAGGCCTGGCGTACTGTGATTCATGGGGTCGCAAAGAGTCGGACACGACTGCGCGACTGAACTGAACTGATTCTAGAATAAGGCCCCTGAAAAATAGGTGAGAAAAGTGAAAGCGTAATTGCTTATAGCAGGAGTGTGTATGTGTGTTAGCCACTCAGTCATGTCTGACTCTTTGTGACCCTATGAACTGCAACCCATCAGGCTACTCTGTCCTTGGAATTCTCCAGGCAAGAATACTGGGGTGGGTAGCCATTCCCTTCTCCAGGGGATCTTCCCAATGCAGGGATGGGACCCAGGTCTCCTGCATTGCAGGCAGATTCCTGCAATGTCTGAGTCATAGATACAGACCCCAGCTTCTTGTGGTAGCAGAGGTTTTACATGTCATAAGGTGTCTGTGTTGGTCATAAGAAACAGGAATGTGAAAAGGGGACTGACACAGATTTAATTCAGCAGTTCTGTTTTCAGAAGCAGATTGCTGGGGTGGAACCATTTTAGGAAAAGAGTGTTTTGTGGCCAAAAAATTGGTAGTTTGAACTTGTTTCTTACAGTTCTTCTTACCTGTGAGCTATGGAAAGATCATAAAATGTGTCCCCAGTACCGACTTCCTCTTGCTCCCTGCACACCTGATCGGACAGATCCACCAGGACTCTGCCTCCATGTTTTCTGCCTCTAAGACAGGGTGCTTGCATTTTCTCTGTCTCAATATTCCTCCAACTCTGCTTAGCCAAACCTTGACCAATCCAATTAGCTTAGCTAAATGTCGTTTCCTGACATTTTTGCTGATCACCTTGACAAGGACTGATTTCTCCTTCTGAAATCCCTGTGGATTGATTGTAACACCGCATAACATTTACTCCCTATACCATTCCAGTGCAGTTATTTTTATATTTATCTTAGTCCTTCTATTGGATTTAAAATTACTTAGTGGAGAGAAAATTCATAAGTGGCAGGTAGTGTTTTAATCACTGTTTGTATCTAATCTCTTTTAATCCTGGTGAGAGATTTCTAATCTAGGCATTATGGTCCTCATTTTTTAAATGAAGAAACTCATTTTAAAAATGAGGCCCAGAGAGCTGAAGGGGTTGGTGGAATTCCAGAGGTGATAATGGGGAAGGAGGGGATTTTCACTCAGGTGTGTATGACTGCACAGACTGTAGTCTTCCAAATATTTTATACTGATGCTTTCAGAGCAGAGATAGGAAATCATTTTTATCCTCTCCAGAGAATATTACATAAATCATTGATTTAATTAGCGATTTTCACTAATCATTTGGCATTTGGCTTTGTAAACATTGTATTCTGTTTGAAGTGGTTAAAGATGACATTAAAGAAAAGGGAATGTGTTTGTATTTGACATTGTGGTTAATTAATGACATGTTATTTAACAGCATAGAATTTAGTGATAGGATAAAATGATAGGAAAAACTGATCCATTGGGCTGCTGCTGCTGCTGCTGCTAAGTCGCTTCAGTTGTGTCCAACTCTGTGCGACCCCATAAATGGCAGCCCACCAGGCTCTCCCATCCCTGGGATTCTCTAGGAAAGAACATTGGAGTGGGCTGCCATTTCCTTCTCCACCATTGGACTAAAGGTCCTTAAATTTCTCCCTATTTTTTTAGTGCATTTAAAAACAAGGATGAATTAAAGACATGTTAGGGGCAATTAATTAATTTATTTAAAATACCAGTGGCAAACAGGAGACATGATGTTCTGATTTCCTTGGATGTTTTATTTAACAGATTAAGCAGATATTGAACTCCAGGTCATCCTGAGAGCAAAGAAAGTACACACAATTGATCTGAAGTCACTATTTCTAGGGAAGGAATAATTTTGAGTGCAATTTAATGTAATGTCCCTGGAATTGAGGTCCATCTCAGGGGAACCTGAGCCAGGTTGAAATAACAAGACGCAGTACTCAGTGGGCCGCATGGCACCCTGAGGGCCAAGTGAAGAACAAGGCACCCAGGAGGTAGTGGGTGAGACTACCCACTTTCCTCTCAAACTGATGAGGTCACTGGGGTTTGCAAAGGAGCCACTGGGCTTCCGCAAGCAAGGAGAGAGGATAGCAAGAGTCAAGACTACAAAAGTCTCAAGGGTCAGACACCAAGTCTTCTTTGTTCATTCTGTTAATCCTCAGTACTCAGCAATTAGAAGTTGCATGGAGCTGTGCATTTGCCCACATACAAATCATGTTATATAAAATGTGAACTAGCATGTTGTATGAGACCAAAAGACCCATTATTTGTGAATGCTTGTGAGACTTTTTCAAGATTATTCTGAGTTAGGTAGGAGGGAAGTGAGCTGAGGGACAACGATTTTCAAGGTAAGAGCTAACCTGGCCTTTAGTGTTTCTTTCTCATCTCATATTTACCTTGATTAGGATGGATCAAGAAAATAAGAACCTGTTATATATTTGTGCTGAGATTTCTATCATGGGAGATAGTTCCCAGATAATAAGATGAGTGGTCTTGGAAACTATTTTTTGTCTTTTTCAAGGATCATTAAGTGAAAAAGTTTTTCCAAATCTTACAGGGGCCTCGTCCCTGGAGGAGGGCATGGCAGCCCACTCCAGTATTCTTGCCTGGAGAATCCCATGGAGAGAGGAGCCTGGCGGACTACAGTCTGTAAGGTTGCAAAGAGTCAAACACGACTGAATGCCTGAGCACTCATGCATGCAAAGGGGCCCCAATATAGTCAGAAAGAGTGAATATAGCTTCCCCCAATTCTTGAGATAGTCCTAGGGAATGACATGGTCTTAAGAGAAGCTATCTCCAAATTTAGTTTACAAACACAATAAAACCATCTCTGTGGTAAAAGATTTGAAGGCATTATAAAATTAATTAGGCCCTGAATTTACCACCCATTTAGCTTACCATCTATAGTCTGGTATAATACTTCTAAGACTGCTGACTTTGAATTCTATCTTGAGCTTGTAAGCTTTTTAAAAACCCTATTTCCTTAAAAGGAACAAGAAGCCCTGCTTTTGTCCTTCATGGAGGAATCTGCACAGGAAACAAAAGGTAATAGGGTTAGTTATTTGAAGCAGATTCTTGCTGTCTGCAGCATCATTGACTAAATTATATCTAAGGCTCCAAAGACAGTTTACTCAAAATAAGTATAAGAGCTTTCTGTTGATCTTAGAGAACAAATGAAATCAAGACACACCATCCATCTTCTGTATTTCAGAATTCCTAGAAGATGCTTCTGCTTTTCTTTATTGAGACGTGATGTAAAAATTCATGGCAAAAAGCAGATGTTCTTAATTAGCACCTAGAAATATTGCTGATAGCCTATAAGCCTAGCCATTTGGTAGTCCCTAAATGAACCTGAGAAGCAAAGAAGTATTTTGAGAAAGGAGGAATAGAGAACCAGAGAAAAAGAAACTCTGTTAGACTGAGGAAGGACCACAATTCTCAGTTGATGAATAAGTTCTTGTTTCCAGGGAAGTGACATATATTCAGAGGAAAGAAGCAAAAAGAAGGAGACTTAAACTGGAGACATAATTTCCTTGGCTCTTAAGGCAGCAGCCAGACGCCAGTGCAGGGCAGTGTCCTGCACACAGTACTGCAGAGAGAGTCATTATGTTGCACTCAGTGTTGGAGTTTGCTATCTATTTATTTTTTGACATTGTTGATTAAGCCGATATGGGAGTCCCAGGTCCCTGACCAGGTGCTCACAGAGTTGTCCTCTGTGTCATTTGCCCCACCAGGGTCATCCATTTATCTATTGTTTAGAAGCAAAGCATAATCAAACTCATAAAATGGTTAGGACTCATATCTAGTCCAGACGAACAGCCTAGTTATAAGGGAATTAGCGTCAAGGCTAGGAGGACAAGGTCAGGTCTTAGAATGATAGGTTATGTGCTAGATAGAATGGGAATAAGGTCAAACATGGAAAAATCAAGGTCAAAGTTGGAAGTGAAGGAAGGTCACAGAAGGGACCACAGGGCAGGATGCCAGGGAAGCCACACTGATGCCTTTCTTCTTTCCTTCTTGAGGAGAAGTCAACTTGCCTTCTATGACAGAATAATAATGCTTTGGATGTGCATAGAAATTTTATACATAAGAACTTCGCTTCTATGAAATATTGATATTTAGAGAGCTAAATGTTTACTTAAAATATTTTTCTTAAGAGTTTTTTTTGCAACAAACATTTCTTTTGAATCTAAAATATAAATCCCATAAAAGCAAGGACTGGGTTTCATTCACCATTGAATTCCTAATGCACAGGGCAGGATAGTACCTCATAAATATTTATTAAGTGAAAGAAATAGAAAGGAAACTCTTATGTACCAGGCACTATGCTGGACATGCAAGCTCCAACTTTCAAGAGCTTTATTACAAGATTTAGGATATATTCATAAATAACCAAACACAGGGAGAAAATGGCATCAGAGGAGATCATACTCAATAAGTTTATAGGGTGGATGGAGCCTTACTTGTGGTTGGGAGTGGGGCTGATAAAGAAAGAGTCCATAAGATCAGTTTTAGTCTAATTAAGCTCTGTAGGATGGGGTGGGATTTAGGAATGGCAGGGATGGAGAAAAAAGTATTCCAGGTCCCAAAAAATGTATGAATGAAGATATTTGAGAAAGTGTAGGGAACTTGAGTAATTTCAGCTAAAGTGAAAGCTGTATGGTGGAGGATCATGGGAGGTAAGGTGGGGAATGAGTCAGGATAATTTGGTTGGATTGATCCCAGAAAGGAGTGTGAATACCATAGAAATGAATTTGGGCTTTATTCTGCAGGATGGAGAGACACAGAGTTTTTGAAAAGGAGAGATGTGGCTAGGGTTGAACTTCTGAAAAAAATGCAGTGGGCAGCAGGAGAGGAGATAAATTCCAGGAAACTGAGGCGAGAGGCAGCTAGGGAGCCCTTCCCAGGGCCCAGGCAAAAAGCCATGAGCATTTGAACCAAGGTGAAGCAAGCAGGCGCACATGGAAGGCATCACAGAAGGAGGGTTTTAGGTGCTGAAGGAATAGCCATCTAACTGATGTAGAGTTGGAGTTGTGAGGGCGGAACTTGGGAGAGAAAGCAGGATAAGGAAAACATTTGGAAGCCATTTTTACAGAGCTGTTGGTTGAGACTGTAAAATTGAGCCAGGCTCCAGGTGAGAGTCAAATGAACAGGGAGTTTAGGAACACCTAAATTTATGAAGATGATTAAGTGGAGAAAGTGTGGAGGAAAGATGATCAGAGACATAGAGGGTGAGGAGCATATATTATGGAAACCATGGGAGAGGATTTCGAGAAGTGAGTGTTCACAGCTTGTAATGAGGTAGGAAGGTGAAGACACAAGATGAGATAGGACTCTGTTGATGAAAAGTTCATGAGAGACACTGGAGAGAGTGCACAGTGTTAAAACTGAAACAGTGTTACAATTCACTAATTCTGGAAGTTTGGAGGTTAAGTGCAAAGAGATGTATAATGCTTTGACTGAGACCTAAAGGAATGGGGAACAATCTTATGGGTAGACTGGCTTGTGTTTCCTGTTATGAATGGAAGGATGGAAGGAGGAGGAGAAAGAGAAAGAAGGGGGAAATGGAAGGAGATGAGGGGGAAGGAGGGAGGGAGGCAGGAACAGAGAGAAAATTGATGGAGCATTTGGAAATATTCTAGAGTCATTGGGCAGTTTTTCTGATTCTTTCCAATAGAGCTTGGAAAAGAGGGCTTAGTAAATATGAGATGTCAGATTATCTATTGACTATGGAGTGTTTACCTGAACTCTGCTTTTGCCAAGGCCCCAGTTGTGTTTTTGCAGATCTTTTTCCTTATGATTTCTTATCATTTATTGTTTGGAGTGTCTCTGGACTGTACCTGGTCTGCCAGTTTGGAAACAGACTTTTAGTTTCAAAGTATAAAAACTTACTGTTGAAGTATTGCTATAACTTATTCATTTATTCATGTGAATGGCTCAGATTAGAATGGACCCATCGAGTTATTTTGTCCTTTTTGAGGGTTATTTCTGCTTGTCTCTTGGCATGGACTTGAGCTGCTTTTGAAAATGGAAGCCAATGCCAAAATTACATGCATATTCATAAACTATAAACAAACACACAATTATAGATACACAAACCGACACACCCCGTATAATAATAAAACTGAAACCAAAGACATCACACAAAGTACTCTTTTGCTTTGCTGGCAGAGGTTGTGGAAGGCATTTTGTGATACTGGGCTCAATTTTCAGAGTTTATTACAAGTCGACAATTAAAGATAGTACACACAAAAGAATTATTCTCAGATGTAGGATTTCAGTACTGTTTGCAACTAAAATATGCAGTATCTGGGGTGCTGTTTGAGGTTTACCATCCAGTACTTAAAATTGTCTGTAGCCCTGGCTGTGTTTCCAACATATTCTTGGAAAAGTTCCTTTATTTGCTTTTTAGCATTCACGGGCCTTTGCAATTTGTTCTCTTATTTGGACTGTATAAACAGCATCAAGATGCTTTTTGCCTTTCATTCAAACAAACAATGCCTTTGTAACTAAGAAGAAATTAGTAACAGGTGAAAGTTTATTTTTAATGATGTTGAGATCAAATTGCTGTTTAACTTACAGAACAAATTCCCCCCACGTCTCTTTTAATGTTTCAAAATTATTTATAAATTAAACTTAACCTCTAAACACGACCAGAGTATAAAAATGGCCTCTTTATTCAGTATTACTAACAGAATGCAAAGAATATTTCTTTGTTCTGACATTTTTATTTGCAAATTTATTTTTATAAAAACTTTCATTGTGAAAGTTTACGTAGACTTGTTCGGAAGATTTTTAGTTTTGTACTTGTATGTATATCAAAGTTTTGTGCTTAGAATTATGTTTTTATAAAAAATTTATATTAATGTTTGCATTTATTAGATATGTTTCATGTTTCATTGTATCAATGTTATTGTACCTTTTGAGGACTTTTACTTATAGTTATCCTATTTCATTACTGTAACTTACATAGCTTATAACTGCCAATTTAATAAGACCATTTGCTAATGGTTAAATCCTCCCTACACTCTTCCTCTTTCTTTAAAAAGTCATAGTGTCTAGCACCTATAGAACTTACATAAACAATTATGAATCAAGATTGATTTTTACTCAATATCTCTACATCTACAATACATTTCTGTTGAAATAAATAAAATGTTGAATGATTCCATTAATAATAGTTTCATAAAGTATTCAAGACAGAAGGAAGAGAGATTTCAGCTCAAAGAATGTTTAAAAATAGAGTGCTCTTCAAAGTTGGGAACAGTAGCCTTGAGAAGTGGCAGAGGCCCCCAAAATGGGTTGAAGCTCCCCTGGGGAGGAGATGTCCCTCTTAGATGAGAGACTGGCCATTGCCCATGCTTTGTTGGACTTGTTATGTGCAATGCTAAGAATCTACCAGTCTATGATAATTGCCATCTTGAGAATTATTCCACAATGGGGTCCAATTGAAATAACGTAGATTTTGAATCCTGGGGGCCACATGGTGGGTGGGTAGGCTTGAGGAAGGGGAAATAGTTTCATATGGCCTTGAAAGTTAATTGGTGACCAGTTTTAGAATTTTGCTTTATTTTTACTCCAACATTAGGGATTTTCTCTCTTTTTGAAGGATTTTACTTGTACAACATATATGAATATTTTTAAATGAAAATTTAAAAGGTATGTTAGTAGTGCAGACTTATGTGGTTTGAAAGTGAGTCTTCCTTTCCCACCCTTGGCATTCTTGTGCAATATTCTAAAAATTCTTGTGGATATGAGATTCTGCAAAATATTGCACTGATTTTGTCCAATCCCACTTAATCAACCATTTATTAGCTCTCAGTTATGTGTAGTAATTATGCTAGTCTAAGAACCAGCCCTATAATTAAGAGGTTTCATTCTGAGGGATAGAAAGTAGGTAGAAGACTTAGGTATTTTCATTTCTCTTCTATTCTCTTTCTCATATTTCCTTTCCTCCTTTTTCCCACTGACAAACTGAATGAGGAAATTAAAACTCAAGAGTCAAAGGGTAGTTTCAGTTCAGTTAAGTTCAGTTGCTCAGTCGTGTCTGACTCTCTGTGACCCCATGGACTACAGCACGACAGGCCTCCCTGTCCATCACCAACTCCCGGAGCTCACTCAAACTCATGTCCACTGAGTCAGTGATGCCATCCAAACATCTCATCCTCTGTTGTCCCCTTCTTCTCCTGCCCCCAATCCCTCCCAGCATCAGGGTCTTTTCAAATGAGTCAGTTCTTCACATGAGGTGGCCAAAGTGTTGGAGTTTCAGCTTCAGCATCAGTCCTTCCAATGAATATTCAGGACTGATTTCCTTTAGGATGGAATGGTAGGATCTCCTTGCAGTTCAAGGGACTTTCAAGAGTCTCCTCCAACACCACAGTTCAAAAGCATCAATTCTTCAGTGCTCATCTTTCTTTATAGTCCAGGTCTCTCATCCATACGTGACTGCTGGAAAAACCATAGCTTTGACTAGATGGACCTTTCTTGGCAAAGTAATGTCTCTGCTTTTGAATATGCTATCTAGGTTGGTCATAACTTTTCTTCCAAGGAGCAAACATCTTTAATTTCATGGCTACAGTCACCATCTGCAGTGATTTTGGAGCACCCCCCCCCAAAAATAAATAAAGTCTGTCACTGTTTCCATTGTTTCCCCATCTATTTGCCATGAAGAGAAGGAACTAGATGCTGTGATCTTCATTTTCTGAATGTTGAGCTTTAAGCCAACTTTTTCACTTTCCACTTTCACTTTCATCAAGAAGCTCTTTAGTTCCTCTTCACTTTCTGCCATAAGGGTGGTATTATCTGCATATCTAAGGTTATTGATATTTCTCCCGGCAATCTTGATTCCAGCTTGTGCTTCACCCAGTCCAGCATTTCTCACGATAAGAGAAATATAAGTTAAACAAGCAGGTGACAATATACAGCTTTGACGTACTCCTTTCCCAATTTGGAACCAGTCTGTTGTTTCATGTCCAGTTTTAACTGTTGCTTCTTAAGGTTGGGTGGTTTGGGAACAGTTTAAATTCTGATGAAAGCTTCAGTGGCTTAGAAGTGATCTTGACATAGGGAAACCTGCAATATTTTTTTTTTTCGGGCCAGGTAATGGGTGAAATTCCAGTGTATGGAAGGCATCCATCTCTGTTGATTTAAGCAATCTGTAGGCAGGAAAATTTCAGGGTTCCTCTCCCAGCTACTTTCCTGAAGCCTCCCCCTCCCTTCTTACTTTGGTATAACCCCCATTATCATGCTACCAGGGGTCTCCAGAATGCCTTCCCTTGTACTACAAATCAAAACTACCCTTCTCTTAGGAAATGGTCTTGACCATTCCTGCCCAGGAGTGAATGAGTCTCAGGGCACCTCTGGAAGGTACTGCATTTTAAAGACAAACACACAGTGATCTGGTGACCATGAAACTGCTGTGGCGCTGGGTGACAGCACAGGGAACGTAGTTCTGGGTTGGGAGCTGCTTGCCTGCTCTTCTTTCCAAGGACTATCATGTGTGGAGTCAGCTTTGGAGAAATGGATGTTTTAGCTGCCACTTTCTCTCACTTGTCCAAACTTGTCCAGGAGCTCAGAAGAAAGAGTGCTGTTCAGTGAGAGAGAATGTGTTGCCAGTGTATCACAAACATTAGAAATTTAGGCTCCCAACAAGTGGGGTCCTCTTTGAATTCTCTTGCAGCACAGTTCTAAGAACATTACCAGCTCTGCTCCAGTCACTTATTGCTACATAAAATGCTGCAAACTAGGAGGTGTAAAACAGCAACCATTTTACAATATAGTAAGTTCCCTACAAGTGAAACTTTAAGTTGCAAAAGTGCATTCCGACAGTGTCAGGCATGAGTGAAATTGCAACTTGCCTTCCTTCTCCTGTTGCTGAGGATCCTTCAACTCCACCATCTACCACCTCCTCCCCCTCCTCCAGTCAGTAACTCTTCTTGCCTGTACACTTGATACCAGTTCCTGTATGCCAGCTGTTGTACTAATACTGTACTTTTCAAGGTAGTGTACTGGGAGATTAAAAAGATTTTATTTAGTTTTTTTTTTTTTTGGTGTGTGTGTGTGTGTGTGTGTGTTTATGTATCATTTGTGTGAAAAGTATTATGACCTATTACAATACAGTACTATACAGCCAATTGTGTTAGTTGGGTACCCAGGCTAACTTTGTTGGACTTATGACCAAATTGGACTTACAAACACACTCTCAGAATGGAACTCATCTGTATATAGCAGAGGAGAAGGCAATGGCACCCCACTCCAGTACTCTTGCCTGGAAAATCCCATGGACGGAGGAGCCTGGTAGGCTGCAGTCCATGGGGTCGCGAAGAGTCGGACGCTACTGAGTGTCTTCACTTTCACGTTTCACTTTCATGCACTGGAGAAGGAAATGGAAACCCACTCCAGTGTTCTTGCCTGGAGAATCCCAGGGACAGGGGAGCCTGGGGTCACACAGAGTCGGACATGACTGAAGTGACTTAGCAGCAGCAGCAGCAGTATATAGGGGAGTTAGTGTACTCATGATTCTGTTGGTGAGAGTCACAAAGGGCACAGCTCCATGACATGTGGAGCTTCAGCTGGGAAGACACCAATGACTGAGGGTGACCCACAGACTGGGATTAGAATCTCATGGATATATCTTCAGTCACATGCCTGGCACCTGGACTAGAATTACTCAGAGCAGGCTCTGTTGAGATTGTTCACCTGAACACCTACCTGTCACCTCTCCAGGGGTCTTGGGCTTCCTCATAACACAATAGCTCGGGTCAGAGAGGAGGTGTCCTGAAAGGTCAGGAGAGGGAGTTTTCACAAGAACCAGAGGGGCTGCAGGACTTTAGTCTGGGAGGGCAGGCAGCCTCACTGTTGCTGCACCCTGTTACAAGGGAGCCACGAGGCCAGTCAAATTCAAGAGGAGAGGGAGGAGTCCCACTCCTGATGGAGGAGCGTCCGGGTCACACTGTAGGAAACGGGTTAATGGCGTGTCCTGCTGGGAAAGCACCGCCAGCCACAGACAGCACTTCACAATGTTGCTCCTTATGAGTTCAGCCCATGTTCTGTCTCCACACATGGTCTCCAGTGCTCTCAGCCACCCTGCAAGGTAAACATTCCCCTAGTTTCTGAGCTAAGGAAACTGAGGCCCAAGGAAGCTTGGAGACTCGCCTCAGGCCATACAGTGATAAAGCCAGGATTGTACCCCGTTCCGTGTTACTCCAAAGCTCACACTCCTTCCATTATATGACATTTTTATATTAGATTATATGGGAAAAGGGGAAAATTGTGTTTAATAGAACTAGTTTTAACATGCTATGGTAATTAGCAAATTATAAGGGATTATTTTAACTGGAATAAATATATGTTCACATTTGAGAATTGAGAAAGTCCCACTCCCACACAGTAGAAGTCATTTTTCCCTTCTTAGTGATTTGTTTTTGTTTTTTTTTTTTGGTCCACATTGGATTGAGTTGAAAATATGATGTAAACATGAATTTAGACTTTCTAAATTTAGGTAATGTACTGTTTAGGCAATAATGGGGTAGTTAAATGCTTTGGGAAGAAAGGAACCAAACTTCCCAATTTTACAGCCACCTACTGGTAGGTTATCTGAAAGTGTTAACAATATGTGGCAGACAAATTTGAGAGGGAAAAATCAAGCTTGTTTTTACCTACATTCTTTGTTTCAAAACTTTCCAATGTATCTGTCTACAGACTCTCTGACATTAATTAAAACCAACTTGGTGAAGCATTTGTGATATATTAAATACAATATTAAGATATTTTGTTTCCAAGGGAAAAGTGTCAATGACAAATGCTCTGTTTGTTTCTGTACGTAGATGTACACTGCCATGACCTAGAATTTAACCAAAATGTAAAAGATAAAATTTTACAAAATATATACAAAACTAAATTTTTGGCTCTAGCATCTTTGTGTGTGTATGGATATATATGTGGGAGACAGAGTGGGGTGCTGGGAGAAACGTGCTGCTTTTTCTTTGAGGAAAAATATTGCTCTCAAACTGGGCTTGATTTATGTAACTTGCATATATTTACTTTAGAGAACAAAGAGTAAATTATCAGGCCTCCAAATGACCGATAAATTCCATGGACACAGTTTCCTCATAATAGTGAGTTGTTATGCTTTCTAGATAAATGTGTTAATAATTTATAAATCCCAGGCAGTTTGAGGGGTGATCCTGAGGTGTTTTCAGGGACTGGAACCTCAACTCTGATATATGTCATCATTGCTAATTGAGCATTTGTGTCATTATTCATAGTGCGAGTTTTCAAGTTCCCTTTCCAGAGTTCCCATGAGACATGGCTACAGGCAACTGGCCTAGAAGATTGTCAGTAGAAAGCATCATGGTTTCAGAGTCTGGGAGGGAGTGGTATTCTGGGAATGGAAGCTCAGGAACCAAAAGAAGGTGGGAGCTACATTCCCTGCCTTGGATCCCAAGTTCGTTTGCCAGGGCTAGCGTCACAGAGTAGGTACCATGCACCAGGGAGCTCAAAAAGTGGAACATATATTTTCCCACGGTTGTGGAGACTTAAGATCTATAATCAAGGTGTTGGCAAGGTAGGGTTTCTGCAGGCTGCAGGGGAAGGAGTTGCCCCAGGCCTCTCTCCTGGACTTGTAGGTGGCTGCCTTCTCCCTGGGCCTAACATCCATGGTCCATTCTCTGCCTGTTTATGTCCTGCTGCTGCTGCTAAGTCGCTTCAGTCGTGTCCGACTCTTTGTGACCCCACAGATGGCAGCCCACCAGGCTCCCTCGTCCCTGGGATTCTCTAGGCAAGAACACTGGAGTGGGTTGCCATTTCCTTCTCCAATGCAGGAAAGTGAAAAGTGAAAGTGAAGTCGCTCAGTC
This sequence comes from Aepyceros melampus, assembly GCA_006408695.1. Classification (NCBI taxonomy): domain Eukaryota; kingdom Metazoa; phylum Chordata; class Mammalia; order Artiodactyla; family Bovidae; genus Aepyceros; species Aepyceros melampus. The sequence goes on along the minus strand of SJXQ01011835.1, from coordinate 390,440 downwards.
TTGTTTGACTCTTAGTGACCCCATGGACTGCAGCCCACCAGGCTCCTCCGCGCATGGGATTTTCCAGGCAAGAGTACTGGAGTGGGGTGCATTGCCTTCTATGTCTCATTTTTATGAAGACTCATCATGTTGGATTTGAGCCCACCCTCAAATGTGTTGTTAACTAACACAGGTTTGGTGATCTTACCTCTAACTTAACACCTGAAGTCCTTGTTCTGGTTATATATTTGGGGTCTTGCCACTCTTTTCTTACAATGCATCACTTTATAGCCCTTTATAAGTTTAAGTTCTGGTGGATGATTGCACATAAAGCACTTAGTAGGATTGATAATTATGCCCTTTGACCCAAGAAAAAGGATTAAGTGATTCAGTTCACATTTAATCATTTTTATTTCATTCTGATGCAAAAATCCATTTCCTTCAGAGTGAAATAAATGCTTGAATCTTTCTCCAGGGAAGAGTTAAGGTAAATGCAGTTGCCACATAAAAACCGAATGGCTCAAGGTAATATTACATATTTCTAAAAGTAGGCAGTTGGAGATGGAAATGAAATAAGAATAAGACTTCAGGCATGCCCTGGGATGTTATTATAAATTTATTGCGATCATAAATATGGAATTTACATGCAATATATATATTTCAATATTAGATTTTGTTAAATTAGTTCAGCATTTAGTCATTACCTTGTTGGTGGTATGTTATGGTATGTTATTTATATTCCCTTTGCGTTACATACTCGACTTCTGAGACCCACAAAATGAATTAAAAATCAATTCTTTACCCTCACAATATATTCTAAAGCAGAGTTTACATATGTTTCGATGTTTTAACCACTTAGGAGGTTTTTGGCCAAAACACCTGTGAAAAATTAAATCTGTTCTGTAATCTTTGTGCGTGTCTGTGTGTGTGTGTGTGTATGTATGTGAGTAAAATTGAGGGTCTGACATGGAAATTAAGCCATAAATGACTTAATGACCCACCTAATGATCTTCAAAGAAATCAAATGACTTCCTTCTCTAAATTCCTAAATGAAACTCCCAAGGCAGTCTATCATATTCATTCACTAAGGAAGCCTACGTGTTGTCTGTGTCTGAACTGCCATTTTCCAAACACACTCTTGAACGAATCCAAGACCTGTGGCTTTGGAAGGTTGACATTGCTGTGCACCGTGGGTGGGTGTCCCATGGAGTTAGTTTTCTCTCCTACCTTTATCCCCCTGTTTGTTTCTATCTCAATCCCCTCTACCACATTTCTCCCACGCCTGCCATCGCCCCCTCCTCCTATTAAGCAGCTAAGAGTAGGATGGCCAAGAGTTTTTCTAAATTCCTGTTTCCAAAGCCAAGTCAAATACATTTTAGGACAGTGCATTTTCGCTTGCTTTGGACTATCCTGGGTCTTATAAGGAGTATCATGAATTTCAGTATTAGAAAGTCTTTGCTGATCCTGTCGACCCCCTGGATTCTGAGAATAGGATTTATGTTGCATTTGGTATAAGCTTATTACACAGGCTTTAGTGAAGAAAAAATATTTCAAAAGGACTCACTTTGCAATATTTATTAAAACACACAGTGTTCTGAAATCTCATTATAACATCATTTTAGGGTTCAATTCACACAAATGCAAATACAGAATCTTCCAGTACTTTTTAAACTAAATTTGCTTGGATGAATTTCAAGATAGATCAAGTTTATAGTCACAAATTGAATTGCTATACCCCAAATGTGAGCTGTGTCTACACCCATGCCACCTACTAGTGAAAGCATGTAACAGTGAATAGTGACTACAGAGTTTTGTATAATGGATTAGGGTTGGAAAGCTGGAGCTTGTGGTGGGGAGCTGCTTTGCATGGCAAGCACATTTTTCTAAATAAATTTGCTTTGTCTCTAAAATGATTTTTATGTTGCAAATCAATCAAAATAGCAGCCTTCTACTTCCAGACGCCTTTGTTCACACCTTATTAACATTGAGACAAGTCAAGCGACTATTTTGAAAAACATTATTTCATTTCTCTTAAGGCAATTGATAGATTGCCTTTGTGTGTGAGACTCAAGCCTCCTCCCCATATCCAAGCCACCCCTTGGTGCCAAGACTACTGAAAGTTAAAGCAATAAAAAAAACAAACAAAAAAAAAACAAACAAGAACCAAACACAAAAATCTCAGTTTTGATCATGTGAATTTGTTGGTTGATTCAGGTCTTGGATTCCCCACCCCCAGCTCTCATAATCTAATGAGAGTTGGGAGATGATGCAATTGTAAATATCATACAATTAAGGAAAACGGAAGAAAATATTAAACCTGAAAAAAGAAAACAATGATACAAATTCACGTATCAGGCCATGTTAGCAACGTGAATGTAAAAATTCTTCTAGAAATTCAAGGATGATTCTTAATTTTCTAACTCTTTTTCTCCCTCTCTGAACCCATTATGCCAGGGGGTTGGGGCTGAAGTCCGTGTTCTCACTGTCACTCACTGTTTCTCCATTCCCTACATCCTTCACCTTTTTGGCTTGTAACCCTGTGCTACCACCTACATGTTCTTCTTGTAGAAGTCAGCCCGAGAACTCTGGCCATGCTCCCTCATGACATTTAGCTCTTGTTTAGTGGCTCTCCATTCAAAATTCATGGGTATTTCAATATTCACGTAGATAATTCTTCTATTAATAATAACCTGTCTTCAAATTTTCTCTCTTCTAATTTTCTTGTCCTGCATTCCACTTAGATTTTTGATTTCTATCGTCATGAATACCGTACACAGGCTCTTTATCAATAATGGCATCTCCTTTATCATAGTAATTTTGAGTGTCACACTTTCTGACTCCCTCCTCCTTTCTTTCCAACTTAATCCTTCTAGAACTTGGCTCAACTGTTCTCTGGACCAGCTGGGAGGAATAGTCCACATCCTAACCCTAACCCTATTTGATTCCACTACTGTTTCATTGTTTCCCATTTCCTCTGGTCCTTATTTTGCTCTTTACCCAGCTTCCATTCCATGGTCTTTCTTCACCATCACACTACCTCCATCACCTTAACTCCACTTTCTCTTCATCTTGCTTATCTGGAAAATCCTAACTGTGCACAAATTCAACCCTGCATCCACACAGCTGAATGTGGCTGGAGAAAAAACCCTACCATACTACCCAGTCTTCTTTTCAATTCATGACTGCCACGCTACGGTGGGTTCTCAGAGATGCCAGGCAATCCCACCTCCTGTCCCTGATTCCGTGGTTCTTCTAAATGGTTATCTCATTCCTTTTCCCCTTAAGTCTCTAAAACCTCTTTCTACATCTCTACCCTCAGCTGATTACATTCTGCATCCCTAAAATTGTATTGTATATTCTCACCACCATATCTACCAACCTACTTGCACCTGTGTCCATAAGCTTTTGTGTCTACCTATTACTGTGGAAGAAATATCCATACTCTTCTTGCCTAATTTTTCTGATTCTGCACTAGATACCTTCTCTTTCCCTTTTCCCAAGGACTCCATTGCAGCAATTCCCCCTCTTTCCTGGAATCTATAAACTTTGCCTTCTATGGTTACACAATTTCATAAAGATACAAACATGCTGTAATGTCTCAGCTAAAACAGAACAAAACACTTAAACTACTTTCCTTTCCATACACTGCTCCACTTCTCATTTCTCAGCTGAAAAATTTCCTTCAAAGAGATTAAAAGAATGTTTACTAGATTTCTTGCTGAATATGTGTTAGTGGCTAAGGAACTGCAGCCAAACTGTAGATCAGAAAAGTGCACTGGGTTCTGGGGAAAAGGCAGGAGGAGAAGCAGATGTTTCTTGGACTAAACCTGTTTGACTTGGTAACAACTTCTGCCCTCACACCTCTCTCTTTGTACATAGAAATCATTAGTATTCTTCATGATTCTATTAATATGAAGATCTAGCTTAAAAAGAGTTTGAAACTTAAAATTGTTTTTATTTTGTCAGCACTATTTTATGAGACATTTATTTTACCCACAAACACTGTAAGTTTTGGTAAATCTGAATCAGCATTTTGTTTGGTGAAAGTCTTACTGGGAGTTTAAGGGAAAAGTTGCTAAGCATAAGGGAAAGGAGGGAAGAAGTGTCAGGACAGAATTCATCCTGCATTTATTATAGTCCTTTCTGTTAGAAAATTTTATAAATGTTTAGAATACATGATATATTCATTAGAGTAGCACCTGATGACCATAAATTATATGAAGAGTATTTATTCAGTCATTGCTTACAACTTTCTTTAAGCTTGGCAGCTAAAGTGAAATCCTGCTTTAAACCATGTATACATGTGTGTGTGTGTGTATTTCTTGAAAAGAATATTTTGAAACCCAGTGCCCACCCACCATGGTGTACAAGTGGTCCAAGCAGAAGAAAAAAGAGAAAAATGCCTTCCAGGTTTTTTTTTTAAATTAAGTACTATTTCAATAAGTTCTTTTTCAAATAGCATTTTTCACAAGTTTTGCTTGTTACCTTAAGATAAGGTCCTAGTCAATGGGCCCAAGAATATGGGCCCAAGAGTATGAACTTTGAAAAGACACTTTATTCATATTGTGAAATAGCTTTCAGGAATGGTTGTATCTATTTATTTTCCCATCTGTAAGATAAAATGTTGTCTGTCCACTTCAATTACCACATACATTGAGTAGATGAACAGTAGACCATGTAACTGGAGAAGGCAATGGCACCCCACTCCAGTACTCTTGCCTGGAAAATCCCGTGGATGGAGGAGCCTGGTGGGCTGTAGTCCATGGGGTCGCAAAGAGTCGGACACGACTGAATGCCTTCACTCTCACTTTTTACTTTCCTGCATTGGAGAAGGAAATGGCAGCCCACTCCAGTGTTCTTGCCTGAAGAATCCCAGGGATGTTGGAGCCTCCTGGGCTGCCGTCTATGGAGTCACATAGAGTTGGACTTACTGAAGTGACTTAGCAGCAGCAGCAGCAGACCATGTAACTATATTGCTACTATTTTGGATCTATTTTTGTTATAAGTAAGAGTTCCATGAACACACTCTGGAGTATGGCATTGAAAACCCCAGACTAGGTTGAATTCCTGCTTCACATACTAGCTGTGTGACCTTGCACATTGGAGCCTCAGTTTCTTCATTTGCAAAATGTAGAAATAACGGTGGCTCAAAAAGGTTCTGCTATGAACTGAATTTATTCAGCTAAAATTAATATGTCATTGCCCTTTGTCTACATTCCAACATTTTCAGTTCCCCCATTTAATGAATTTATTCGATCTATAAAAAAATTCCAAAAAAAAAATTCCGTGAAAAACTAGAAAAATTTGGGAAGTAAAAAAAAAAGCTGTCTAGCCAAAGAGTAAAATAGAACAAAGGTCTTTTGGACAAGTGGATTTTCCAGGGTAACAGGTAATAAATTAGCCATCTTGAGAAAGATGTGCCGTAGAATTGTCCAGACTTTGTCATATTCTCCTGGGAAAAGATAGAATGCTATTAAAATGGCTTTGCAACTCTAAGTCATTTTGTCTCTATAGTTATAGCATTTAACAATGTAACCGACATGAGTCCAGAAATTAGCATACATCAGTAGTCAAGAGACATGAAACTGCTATAGAAATAGAACCTTGCTTGAAAAATTATCAGGGAACGTAAGTTTCTTAAAAAACACTTGATCCCATTCATTTCTATTTTTGCATTTCTTGTGTATATGACTTCTGTATTTACTTATTTATTTTTTTCCCAGAAAAATTCAGCATCAAAGTCATTCCTGGAGGCCATGTAGAAAAATGTGAAAACTAAGGTGAATAAGAGTAAACAAAAGCCATGTGTATCGAGCAAGCTATTTGAGGCATGCTTAGGAGATGCTGTCTTTGGAAGTTTTCTAAAGGCAGAGCTAAAAAGTGACCCAAATATCATCATTTCTGAAAACTAGAACTGTATATATATATATATATATATATATATATATATA